>WNWK01022484.1:0-32473 GCA_009830355.1 Cherax destructor
TGGCGAGGTGCTCTTAATCCAGGGAACGGGACTAATCCTCCCCTTTCCCTTGGATCGAACTCAAACAACTGTTTCCCAGATGAGGATGATTTGGGGATTTGATCCCGGGTCCTCATGTATCAGCTGCTGGTAGCAGCAGCAGCAGCAGACGCTGGAAGCTGCCCATATTCTGCGCCGTTAATGCAATCCCGCCAACACCATTCTAACTCCTACGTTATTACTAACGTTCCCGTACATCCCCCAGGTGACTGTAAGTGCGGCAAGAGTGACTGTTGCACAGACGGCAAGAGTTGCACTGATAGTGATGCTTGTCAGTGTGCTGGCGACGACTCTAAGAAGGAACATTGTAAGTAAGCGACCTATTCTGTACTGTATAATTGAAGCCAAAAAGCTATATAACACCAGGGCCTTCAAGAAATTTTTGCAAGGCGGAACAAGACTGCTTTGGGGCCCTTGGGGCAGGCTGAGGGCCCCCAGTCTAAGTGAATATTATAAAAATATTTTCTAAATATACTAAAAATAGTTGAAATGACCAAAAAAATCAAATAAAAAAATTAAAATAAAACGTCTATGGCTATGGGGCCCCTTCAGAGATTCACAGCCGGGCCCCGGACCAATATACCGGCTGAGCCCCCCTCTTAAAGGCCCTGATAACATACATACATTATATATATATATATATATATATATATATATATATATATATATATATATATATGAGATTAATGTGCAGCTTTAGGGTGTTTTAAGTTACCTAATAAGGTTATCCGACAATTACCTTAAAGTACGTTTAATTTTTGCACAAGTGTTTATACAAGGTCACCTGTAGTTGATCCGGGGTCACTCCCTTGCTGCCCGGTTTTAAACCAGGTTTCGCGGTTGGTGACCTGATCAACAAGAGTATTGATTTTAGCAACATGCAGAACATGGTAGCCAACGTCAATTTCTTAACGCTTCCATCTTTTCAGTTCATATCTTTATTTTAATTAGGCTAGGTTTTGTTAGGACAGGTTACGTAAGTCTATAAAAACTTATATTTAACACAAATAAGAAAATTAAAAAAGGTCTCAATACATCTGCCAATGAGGTGGTCAGGTGGTCTATAATAAAGAGGCAACGTTCAAATGTGAACATTAATCATAAGTGGTTCGCCGGAATGGTCTCGGCCAGGGTCTTTTCCATGTGGTGACCCGTCATTAAGATAAGATTTTGTTCGGATTTTTAACAACGGAGGGTTAGCCACCCAAAAGGTAGTGCGTCACCGAGGGACTGTCTTATTTCCATTGGAGTCTTCAATCTTGTCCCCCAGGATGCGACCCACACCAATCGTATCGTTACAGATGCATTTTATCAGTATTGCCTAGATTTATTTAAAAACTAATCCTTACGAGTTTAGTGCTTTCCCGGTAATTATGTACTGTATTTAGAAATTAAGACTTTTCAGGCACTTTTTTAAAAAATAAGAATGAAATTGATAAAAAATACGCCATAAAATACCTTTTTTTTAATGTTTAGAATGGTTTTTCATCGTTTTATCTCCTTACTTTCAGCATTCATATTTTATTATTCGTCTTTTTTTTAGTTCTTTTTTTCTAATTAAACACCGAAGATTTTTTTTACACGCACAGGTGGTGATAAGTGTGATTGTAAGGACGAAAGCGGCGCTTGCAAGTGCGACGGAAAATGTTCCTGTTAACGGGAAATCCAACGGTACCAGCTGACGTTTGTTGATTCTGCTCTGTTTAACTGGCCTTCACAACTGCGCCATGCGACCGTTTCAGTCTGCCTCCTCTTGATGGACCTCATCATCGGTGTAACCTCTGTTGATTCTGCCTCATAATTCTGTTAACGGTATCCCCTTCCTTTCCCTATGTCAATTAACCTGCTGACGTCTGTTGCTGCTGCTGCTGCTGCTTCCTGCTGCTCACCCCCCTCCACACACAGAGGCGCCTGGGGATCAGTTCTTTGGTGAATATTAAAAACAAAAATTCTATCACTTAATTTTTTTTGAAGGTTTACAGAAACACTGGGGCCCTGATGGTCATAAGGTCACTTTTTTTCGGCAAGTGGCAGAAAAGTGCATGGGTTATCTGCTCACCTCGAATAGATACGTACCTAGGAGTTTATGGACTAGGAAGAGATATGTCCAAATTAAGATTCAATGTAAGGGTCCTCACACTCCAGGTCAAACTAAGGCCCTATACAACACTTCTCTGGTTCTGGTTAGAGGCGCATGGGGATCAGGTCTCAGTGAATATTTAAAAAAAAATGGTGTTGACAGCCATAGCCCAGTGGTGAAGTCGCGGCTCTCATCACTGAGATCCAGGGATCGGATCTCTAGACGGATTTTTTTTAATTATATATATTTTAAAGAATTTATGATGAACGAAGTATTGGAAACGAAAGATCACGAGCATATCTCTGCTCCTGTAGATATAAATATGTAATCATGCACAAACACGAAGTCAAGTGTCTTTCGACAAGCGTCTTTGACAAGTGCTAACACAACCGGTAATCTCCTACATTAGAAAATTGGAAACAAAACCCACTGAAGTAAACAAATATATGAAAAATAGATAGAGATTTGTTGAGAAAAAAAAGGACAAGTTTAAATTTCGAAAAGTTGTATAGAAAAAGCACCGATACACTTTTTAAAAAAATAATTATAAATGGCTGTGATCTCAGTAGATGATCAGATAAATGAAAGACAATTGCAAATAATTACACACGAATACATAATGGACAAATTTCTGAAGCTTTTGACAGTTTCGCTCTGTGTAGAGGTTTATGAAACCTCGATGAAGCTCTACAGAGATAAAAACATCTACACAAAAGTCTGTTCCGCAACCTTTCAGCGTTTGAATTCGTGCCTTGAAACTGAGTAGTGTAAATCCACCAGGAAATAGTTGACAGTGTAACAGGAAGTGGGAAACACGCATGGAGGAAACTTAAATTATGACTTAAAGCAGAAAGAACACCGCGATTACACTGTACTCGTGAGCGTTGTATGACCCACAAGGGTTTGGCGCTTTTTTAATACAAGTCATAGTTACTGTTGTACCTTCATATATGTATGTGTGTGTGCACTAAGCAGCAGTGATCATACATCACTTGAAAATTAACATTCTACTTTCTTTGATATAGTGGTATTTTTTTGGTTGCATATGGTTTACGGTGTGGAGATAGTTACAGGACAAGCATTTATTGTGAGAGCATTTCGCTCTTGAGATTTATCATGGGCATAAAGTTCTACATAACGAAACTTCCCAATAAAAGCTTATTCTGCAACTTTGTCTGCACATTTGGTGGCAATACGCCATTTCATCCTTAATTAGTTTTCTGTTTGATTTCGTTTGTTGAAACTGGCAGTTACGATTTGCTAAATTAGTATGAATATAATAACTACGTAAAAATATTCTATTGTAATTTTCCACGTAAAAAGATCAGGCCATACATTTCAGCAATTAGCTAAAAGATTTAGCATTTTACTGGAATATTTCATGAATAAAAATTAATGCGTTTTTTCAAAAGTTATGGAAATGTTTTGAGATTAAACCTGGCATGCTCTGGTACTACCAAAGGCTCTTATTAAAATAAAATTGTACACTAAATCATTTTATTACACCCATTGTATATGAGATGACGTGGGCTGTCTGCTTATTACTATACGAGTAGTATAACCTTTAAAGCCCTCCTTTGATGCTGGTGAGACTTGATCTCAGGAATTGCACCTGTGCTACCCCTCAGTCTAGAAAATTGGACCTGTCTTCCAACTCTGAATCGAGTCTGAATGCCTTCCATTACCCCAGGGGCTGTATGACCCTTATGGGTTTAGTTCTCCCCCAATAAATGTAATAACCTGTGCTTCCCTTAGATTGGACCTAGATGTCTCCAAGGCCCTGTGTGATCGATATTATGTATGATATTTACACAGTGGGAACATTCCATCACGCAAAACTGTACTCGTACAAGGTGTTAAAATCTGTCAGGAAGGGTGTGGATATTTGTAGTTCTGAACTGTAATGTCGGCGCGCCTCTGGCAAGACGGTGATGGTGAAAATGTTTCTTCTTTTTCGGGTCACCCTACATCGGTGGGAGACTGTCGGTAAGTTAAAAAATGACCCCTAAAAGTTTAGCGCTCCTCGATAATATAATCATCGTATATATATATATAAGTAAGACATGTAACATTGTTGAAACGTTTGTCTGTTCTGCAGACTTCTTCAGTTCAATACGGAGGTGACAAATATTGTAAACAGAAACAAGTATAGTGGCAAAGATGACGCGATCAATCTGTCAGCCTTTAAGTAGTAGTTTCTAGGTAATTCAAGGTGGTCAGTCCCTCAGCCTTGAGAAGTGTTCAGTTACACGGTCTCGATTAAAGCGAAGCTGAAATAGACAATGCTCTATGACTCCTACATGTACAAGGTATACAGGCCTAGCTGACATCAATGACACTACTATATGTTATGCAGAGCATTACCTGGAGTATACCTGAGATCAGGTTGATCAGGGTCTGATCAGTTGCGTGCCGTGAAGGTTCTCTGTACATTTTCTAGGTCAGCAATTTCACCTGCCTTGAAAGGTGCTGTTAGTGTGCAGCAATATTCCAGCCTAGATAGAACAAGTGACCTGAAGAGTGTCATCATGGTCTTGGCATCCCTGGTTTTTAAGGTTCTCATTATCCATCCTGTCATTTTTCTAGCAGATGCGATTGATACAATGTTATGGTCTTTGAAGGTGAGATCTTTTGACATGATCACTCCCAGGTCTTTTACATTAGTTTTTCGTTCTATTGTGTGGTTGGAATTTGTTTTATACTCCGATGCAGTTTTAATTTCCTCACGTTTTCCATATCGGAGTAATTGAAATTTCTCATCATTGAAATTATATTGTTTTCTGCGGCCCATTTAAAGATTTGGTAATGAGATTACATATATTGTTGTAACTAGCATCTCTTTATAGATGCGAGGAGAATTAAAGGCTTGTAGAACCCTGCTTCGCTCTTCTGGTAGCACCAGCGGTCAGGATAACTCAAAGGAGCTCCTGCAACGCTGTATGACCCTTGTGGGTTTAGCGCTTAGTTTTGATTATAATAATAATCCAAGCTCAGTAACCCACACTGTACAAAATATCCTGCCTGGGCACCAGAGAGTATAAACAGAAGAGGCTTCCTGACGTACCGTGGATATTCGGTCTCTTCCACCAGGCTCCCGTAGTGAGACAATTCCCTGTATGCAGTTTAGTATTTGTCGGCTGACAGTATTTTGGGAATACATGGTAATTTAGGTATCGATTATTCGCCGGCAAATGCCCAACCTTTAAGTAAGCTTATTCAGGTACAGGTATACATAAACAGTTACATAAATTTTCATACATAGCATATGTGTAGATACCCCAAGAAAGCTAGATAAAGTGACTTATTTCCATTGGGGCCCTTTAGAAACCTAGATTAGCCTGGGTAGAATCAGGGGGTTTCTAGCTAGGTTAGACTCCACAATACAAGTATATTCTATTTTGTGCATGGAGACAGGAATTTCCTACAGGGCAGTTAACCTAAAGAAGTGTAGCCTAGGGGTACTTGTGAGGGCAGGACTTGAGGAATCTTGTGTTATCTGTGTCAACAGTGATTGCCAGAGTGAGCATCTCACGTTTCCACATTATTTAGGATAACCCAAAAGAAAAGTCAGTGACTTATTTCCATTTGGGAACTACAACACTTCTGAAAGCTGTCTTTACATTTTTGGTTATTTTTATTCACAGCTGTTAGTGTACATAGAACATTAATACCTAGATATTTGCAGGACACATAATCAATAGGCTATATAACACGTATCCCAGCTAGCTTTTAGTTGTGCCGCCTGAGTGGTTAGTTTATTATGCAGTTTTCAGTTAAACATCTTTATTATGCACACCATACCCATGCTGTGGGCGGTAGTCAAACGTTTAGAGGTACATAATGGGTCTAGGGACTGGGCCGCAAAGTTTTGATAGCTAAAGAATTGGATCTGTGCTCCAGTTCCCTGAATTAAACCTGAATACCTTCCACATCCCCCGCAGGCGCTATATAATCCTACGGGTTTATAATAATAGTAATAATTTGATAGCTAAACAAGTTACAGTGGTAATGAACTATTTACATGTTTATATCTTATCACAATCGTAATGAGTTATTTATTCAGATTGAATTAGGTCACACACACACGGTGATGTAGTGGAGGCAGGATCCATACATAGCTTTAAAAGATATGATACAGCTCATGGAGCAGGGAGAGAGTAGACCTAGTAACGACCAGTGGAGAGGCGGGGCCAGGAGCTATGAATCGACCCCTGCAACCACAATTAGATGAGTACACAATCCACACCTGGTCAAACACGTCAAGAAACCAGAGAATGTGCAAAGGTTTGCAACATGACTAGTCCCGGAGCTGAGAGGTATGTCCTACGAGGAGAGGTTAAGGACCTGACAACACTGGAGGACATGATAACAACATATAAAATACTGAGAGAAATTGACAAAGTGGATAGGGACATAATATTTCAGAGATGGGACAGAGCAACAAGGGGTCACAGCTGGAAGTTGAAAACTCAGATGAGTCACAAGGATATTAGGAAGTAATTCTTCAGTCACAGAGTTGTTAGGAAGTGGGACAGTCTGGAGAGTGATGCAGTGGAGGCAGGATCCATACATAGCTTTAAGAAGAGGTACAATAAAGCAAATGGAGCAGGAAGAGAGTGGACCTAGTAGTGACCAGCAAAGAGGCGGGGCCAGGAGCTTTGAATCGACTCCTGCAGCCACCAATAGGTAAGAACACACACACACAGGATCAGGCACGAATAACAGGAGGGCACTGCAATGGATCAGAGAATACCTGACAGGGAGGCAACAGCGAGTCATGGTACATGATGAGGTATCAGTGGGCGCCTGTGACGAGCGGGGTCCCACAGGGTCAGTCCTGGGACCAGTGCTATTCTTGGTATATGTGAATGACATGCCGGAAGGAATAGACTCAGAAGTGTCCCTGTTTGCAGATGATGTGAAGTTAATGAGGAGAATTAAATCAGATGCGGATCAGGCAGGACTACAAAGAGACATGGACAGGCTGGACGCGTGGTCCAGCAACTGGCTCCTAGAATTTAACCCCACCAAATGTAAAGTCATGAAGATCGGGGAAGGGCAAAGAAGACCGCAGACAGAGTATAGGCTAGGTGGCCAAAGACTGCAAACCTCACTCAAGGAGAAAGATCTAGGGATGAGTATAATACCGAGCACATCACTCACTCAATCAACTTTATTTCTAATAAGTGGGGTTTACATATTATGTTGTTTATAAATTTTATGAAATAATTATTACAATTATTACAAGAAGGCCAATAATATGCCTAGGTATGCCTAACAACGAACTCTGCCCGGCCGCAGTGTGGAAAATATTGGTATTTTCCGAAAGTTGTAATTGATAAACTTTCCAATATGAATAGATATCATTGCTGTGTTGTTGTTGGCTTAACATTAACTGAAAAGAACCAACGAATTCACACGCATGCGCGAGATGCCTGGGCAGCTGGGCAGGGAGGCGATATAGAGGGGAATAGGCCGAGAGTGAACTGGGAGGCTACCGACCCGATCAGGTGATGGGATGGCCTGTCGAATTTGGAGATTCCGCCCACCAAATCGGATTTAATTACCTCCTTTCGTAATGTGGAGGAATATCCAGTGACGGGGGGAATATCAAGTGGGACAATCGGTCCAGGAGGTCCAGTAATAGGACAATAATTGTGAAATAAGGTGGGCCGCCGGCGTGTGACGCGGTCATAGGCCTATTTGAACTGAGTGAAATAACCATACGGCAGGATAAAGTCGTAACCCTGATGCAGGGGAGTTCATCTTAGAAGAGACTGTAATATATTCGATGAACTGTGGGAAATGGTGAATGTAGTGAAACCGAGTTGTAAATAATCAGGGGTTGATTGTAGCGACCGGGTCTGGCTTGGGTACGCCATACCCCGACCGCCATATTGGATGTGATTGAAATGAACTAACATATCGCAAGTTATCTACTCGAAATTCAAGTATCGAGACTGTGAATGTGTATAAACTAGTGGGGCATTAAGCCAGGATACACGTAATATGTAAAGTTATATGTATAAACAGTACAAACGGTCGGATTAGTGAGAGGATCTGATTCGCTACCCCGACCAACCACATGTTAACTAACGCTCGGTCTCGTGGGCGTATAAGAGTGTACGGAAATTAACCTTCCTTGACTCGACGAGACAGCTAACACCATCGCGATCGAATCAGATCGCAGGAGGACGCCAACAACGGAACGACTCCTCATCTAAAGCTAAGTACTCTGTTGTCGACTTTGTTATTGGCCAATGATATTGTTACGCACAGTAGATGTACTTTAGCTAGGTCAACGATCTACGATACACCGCTATGATGCTGTTAATTAGGTGAGTGTTGGTCATAATAATTTAACTGTCTGTTCTCTATCTCTTCTCCGTGTGATCAGTTGTTCAACAACCTATACAGTCCACTTAAATTTAACGTAATATAGCTATAATAAATGATCTGCTCAAATTTATTTATACTGGTCTAGAGTGCAGTGGGTTAACGAGAATATTGAAGGTACCCTCGGTGCGGCCAGGAGCGGTAAAGTTCTCACATACCTTAAAGGGAATGACTGCGGTAAAATTTATACGAGTCGGTCATCTCCTGGGAGTTTGTTTATTGCTAGTGGCGGTGTCCCAGATAGACTTATCTCTCACAATTCCCCACAGCGCCCGTTGGTCCGTCCTGAACCGGATGTGATTAGTGAATTAATCATTATTGAATTAATTAATTAATAAATAAGTGACTGATCATAGGAAGTGAGTATAGAGTACACAGTTAATTAATTGTGTGGTGGACAGTAATTAGTCCAATTAATTGCTAGCACAGGCGTGGCTACGATTTGTGCAAGAGTAAGGTGTGAGAATCACCTTTATAAACAATTTATTTAATTTGTGACGTCAGTGGTTATTAATTCTACAACCATGACTGAAACTGGTGGAGTTCCCATGCCGGGTGGCAAAACCATGGATATTAAAGCCAAGAAAGCGTCGTTGCAAGCTCGCAAGGGACATGTAACAAAGACACACAATACGTGTTTGAACTTAGTGGACGAGCCGTCGACGAGTCTTATTGACTTAGAAACAAATTTTGAGTTACTAGAACTCAGGTACGCGTCGTACGTGAAGTGGTTCAAAATCTATGAAGTCGAGTTACTGGATGATTGTGCGAGCAGTGAGGAACGAGATACACTGTTACGACAATATAGTGAATTGGAAGAAGTCATGTGCCTGTAAAGTTACGGTACTAGGTAGGTTAAGGAGTATGAGTGACGTGGTGGGCCAATCTCCCGCGGCAAATAAAGTGTCCCTCCCCAGACTCCCGGAAGTACAATTGTTGTCGTTCCAGCCGGGAGACAGCTGGGAGGAATTTTGGTCAATTTTCAAGGCAATGGTGCACGATCGGAAGGATCTGGAAAGTGTTGCCAAGTTGATTTATTTAAAGGGACAATTGAGGGGAGATGCCCTCATTCTCATTCAGGCTTTCCCGAATGTAAACAACTCTTATAGAGAAGCTGTTCGTCTGCTAGAGGGTACTTATGGTAACTCGGAACAGCATACAGTGGATTTAGTAATGGCAGTGGTTAATTTGAAACCTGCCAGGGCACAACTACAAAGAGTTGCAACAGTTTCGGATCAAACTAGAGAGCACTCTCCAGATTTTGAGTAACAAACACAATTTGGAGAATGCAAGTTGGTTCGTTTGTCCGGTAGTACGAGCTAAATTGAACCATAAGACGATAGAGTGGTTATCTAACAAGTACCACAAGGCTTACTTCGGGTTGGGAGAGATAAGGACGGGTTTGCAAGAATTAATTGTTCAGTTGCAAACTAACCAGCCCACTATTTTTAAGAATACTGGTCATAGTGACGTTGAGTCATCAACTAAGTTCCACAAAGGGAAGAATTATCCCAATAGTAATAGTTACAACCCGACCACTAAAAGGGGTTATGTTGGCACATATCAAGTGACAGGGACCAGTAATAGTGGTTCGTCACAACAAGACAGAAAGAATAAACACCCCAATAAGGGTAACCCGGGGGGTAAGCTGTCGAGCCAGGAGAGAGAGATTGTCTCTTCTGTAATGAAACCATCTCTCTAAACTCTGCGTTACCTATAATTCTTGGGATGCGAAAGTGAGGAGATTGGATGAGCTGAACCGGTGTATTCGATGTCTTGGTAATCATAATGTGAGGATTGCCAGACCAAACTGAATACTTGTCACCAATGCAATAATGGTAGGCACCACATCGTGATGTGTAAGAGCGGGTGTAATCCTAGTAATGGTAAGGATAATCACCCCGACACTACCGTGGCGCACGTAAAACTCGCAGCTAACGTTCGTAATGGTTTAGCTGAAGTAGCACTACCTGTGTTGGATATGACAGTTAAAGATAAATGGCGTAAATCCAAGACTGTAACAGCATTGTTAGATCAGGGATCACAACGTACTTTCATAAAGCGCAGTTGCCTTAATGGGATGAAAGTACGAAGGGGGGATCCTACCACATTAAAATTGTCGGGTTTTCTCTCAGATAAAAGGGCCCAGTCATATGACACGGTTTATATAAACGTCGGTCTGGGCAGAGAAGACCAAGTTAATGCAGTAGTCGTGGATAGACTACCGGAGAAGGTCTCCACTGTGGGTCTTAATGCCACCAAGCAGAGACTCTCACAGAATAATGTGAAACTGGCACCATCTGTGGTCAATAATGACTCGGTGGGGCCAATAGGAGTATTAATAGGCAGCGACTATTATGCAGCCTTTGTGAAGGGTATGACGAAGAGGTGCGGAGTCACTCTTCTCAACACGGGTGCAGGCCATGTCATTTATGGCCGGCTCCCTCGCAGTAATGAATGACTGGAGGAAGCCATAAATGCAGTCACTGTGTGTCTTACGCACGAAATCCGCCCCAGAGTACCTATTCTTCTATAGAGAATGCCGTTGAACCAGTACACAAGTTATGGGAACTGGACAGTATCGGGATTAATGTAAATGAAGAAAGTCCAGATGATTCCTTCACTCAGGAACAATACCTGAAGGATGTTAAATTTGAGTCTGGACAATACTGGGTGCGACTCCCATGGAAGCTAAACCATCCGGAGCTACCCACTAATTACCGGATGGCGTATGGTCAGTTAAAGGCCCAGCTCCACGAGTTGAGTAAGACACCAGAATTGTTGACTGCTTATAATGGGATCATTAATGAACAGTTAAATAATCAGTTCATAGAGGAGGTACCCCTGAGCAAGCCAATATTTATGGCCACTACTTACCTCATCACGGAGTGAAGAAGGATTCAAAACCACTCCTTTGAGGATCGTGTTTAATTGTAGTGCCAGGGGTAATAAAAATGTACCTAGTTTGAATGATTGTTTAATGACAGGTCCGTCGCTGACGGAGAAATTGGGAGATGTGTTATTGAATTTCAGAGTTAATAGTTATGCCTTCACGGCAGACATAAGTAAAGCTTTCCTGAGAGTGGGATTGCAAGAGACGGATCGGGATTACACAAGATTTCTGTGGCCAGAGGATCCTAGCAATCCACTTAGTCCGCTGAAAACTTTCAGATTCAGAAGTGTCTTATTTGGGGCTACTTCTAGTCCGTTCTTACTTCAGGCGACGATAAATGCGCACCTTAAACGTACAGGTGGTCCACTGAGTGAAATAATGAGTAAACAATTCTATGTGGACAATTTCCTGGGGGTGACGTCAACTGAAGAGGAGCTAATGAAGATATATGAAGGGGCTAATGACATAATGCAAGGTGCAAATATGCCGCTCAGGGAGTGGAACAGTAATTCGTCCAGGTTAAAGGACCGAATAAATAAAGATAATCCCGGCGATGAAGTATCTGGGTGTAGCAATGTATTGGGACTGACTTGGGATACTGAAAGAGACTTGATATCGTTAAAGCCTAATAATTATAGTATGCCCAAGAAATTAACGAAGAGAACCCTACTTGCTGAAGTTTCAAATGTTTCGATCCACTAGGCTTAGTGGCGCCTCTTACAATCAGAGGGAAATTATTGGTACAAGAGGCATGGAAGCAGAAGTGTGCTTGGGATGAAACCCTACCTGAGGAATTCGTTAACAGGTGGGAAGAATTAATTGGTGATTATGAGAAAGTTCCAATGTTAGAGTTCCCGCGGTGTGTAGCCCGCTCTGGAGTGGAAAATACACTCCACATTTTTTGCGATGCTTCTAAATTAGCGTATGGAGCAGTCGCTTATCTTCAATGTGATAAAGATATTTCTCTTGTCATGTCTAAAACTAAAGTGGCTCCAATTAAATTACGTACGTTACCTCAGTTGGAATTAACCGCCATTTATGTGGGTGTCAAATTAGCTGATTATTTACGGAGTAAATTGCCGGAGATAAATATTAGCGACACCATAATTTGGTCTGATAATGAGGTATCCTTGCAGTGGATCCGCAACGGGACCAGCAAGATTATATTCGTGCAAAATAGAGTCGCCGAGATTAACCAGATGCAAGAGAAATATGACAGTTTGGGTCAACATAAGTTAACTTTTAACCATATTCCCGGAGCGGAGAACCCAGCTGATTTCTTGTCTCGTGGGTTGACTTATGTAAAATTTGTGAAGACTTTATCGTGGTTTAAGGGACCCAGTTGGTTGGTGAATAAAAGTAACTGGCCTGTTCAAAAGGCGCATATTGCTCCGGTGGAAATTACTGTGAACACGGCTCCAGTCCTCGGTCCCTCCTTAGCCATTGATATAAATAAATACTCATCCTTCCCAAAATTGATTAATGTCACGAAGTTGGTGTTTAACTTCATAAACAAGATGAATATCCGTATGATTTTCCTCATCCCCTGAAATACTGGGTACAGAGAGTACAAGGAGAAATCTATGGAGAGGAGATTAAATTGCTAAGGGATGGAAAACTTGGGAAGGGTTCAATAATAGAGAAATTGGGGCTATACTTGGAGGATGACGTAATCAAGTGCGGAGGTAGATTGCAAAATGCTGAATTGGGTGAATATGCTAAACACCCTATCTTGCTGCCCAAGACTCATCATCTGACAACTTTAATTGTATTAAATGCCCATAAAAATGTGATGCATGGTGGAGTACAAGATACCTTAAATTGTATTAGGAAACTTTCTGGATTCCTCAGGGGCGACAGAGTGTGAAGAGGGTGATTAAGACATGTGTAGTGTGCCGCCGTGTGGATGCCAGAACCTATATGTACCCAGGACCTCCACCATTGCCCAAGGAACGAGTGCAGTTAATAAAGCCATTTGATGTAACCGGTGTAGATTACAGTGGCCCAATCATTTTAACGGGTACTGCAGATGGTGTTCCTTTAAAGGTGTATGTGTGTTTATTCACTTGTACCGCTACAAGGGCAGTACACTTAGAAGTGGCACAGGATTTGTCTGCAGAACAGTTCATACAGCTGTTTCGTAAATTTGCAGCTAGGAGATCCTGTCCGAGACTCATGATTTCAGATAATGCCACTAACTTTGTAGCGGGAGCACAACATTTGAAGGAATTAAATGAGAGTAATGAAGTACAATCTCTGTTAAATCAGCGAGGGTGTGGCTGGAAGTTTATTGCTCCTAGGGCCCCTTGGCAAGGGGGATTGTATGAAAGACTGATAGGTACAGTGAAGAGGTGTCTGCGTAAAGTACTACACCGGAAACGAATTACCTTGGAGGAATTCCGGGCAGTATTAGTGGAGGCAGAGAATCGGATAAATAATCGTCCTCTCTCGTACATTGTTGATACTCCCGACGCAGAAGTACTGACTCCTTCTCACTTGATATGTGGGCGGAAGCTAGAAGCTGCACCTATCTATCGAGATAATCCTGCGGAAGTTGATGAGGATTATAATAATGTGACAGTGTTAAGTGATAAATATAAGATGTTGAATAAAGTAATTAATCATTGGTCTACTGTGTGGCGCAAAGAGTATCTTCTTACATTACGTGAACATTTTTATGGTGCGTCAGAAGCGGCTAATCGACAGAATATTCAACCGGGTGACATTGTGTTAATTGATACTGAGCAACCTCGAACATTGTGGCCTCTGGGTAAGATAGTGACATTATACCCAGACGCTCAGGGTATTGTCAGGAATGTCAAAGTGTTGTGTCGCGGCCAAGAGAGTTTACGCACCATTAATAAGTTAATCCCCTTAGAATTAAAGGGAGTTCTATCAACTGGGAACGAAAATCTAAGGGAAAGTGACACAAGTGATGTTGAAGACGACACGGACCAGGGGATACCAGAAACAGGGAGTGTGATTCGACCTACCCGGAAGTCAGCTATTCAGTCCAGGGAGGGCTGGAAGCGCCTGTTGAAAACTGACTCGATTTGATTCGTCTAACAACGAACTCTGCCCGGCCGCAGTGTGGAAAATATTGGTATTTTCCGAAAGTTGTAATTGATAAACTTTCCAATATGAATAGATATCATTGCTGTGTTGTTGTTGGCTTAACATTAACTGAAAAGAACCAACGAATTCACACGCATGCGCGAGATGCCTGGGCAGCTGGGCAGGGAGGCGATATAGAGGGGAATAGGCCGAGAGTGAACTGGGAGGCTACCGACCCGATCAGGTGATGGGATGGCCTGTCGAATTTGGAGATTCCGCCCACCAAATCGGATTTAATTACCTCCTTTCGTAATGTGGAGGAATATCCAGTGACGGGGGGAATATCAAGTGGGACAATCGGTCCAGGAGGTCCAGTAATAGGACAATAATTGTGAAATAAGGTGGGCCGCCGGCGTGTGACGCGGTCATAGGCCTATTTGAACTGAGTGAAATAACCATACGGCAGGATAAAGTCGTAACCCTGATGCAGGGGAGTTCATCTTAGAAGAGACTGTAATATATTCGATGAACTGTGGGAAATGGTGAATGTAGTGAAACCGAGTTGTAAATAATCAGGGGTTGATTGTAGCGACCGGGTCTGGCTTGGGTACGCCATACCCCGACCGCCATATTGGATGTGATTGAAATGAACTAACATATCGCAAGTTATCTACTCGAAATTCAAGTATCGAGACTGTGAATGTGTATAAACTAGTGGGGCATTAAGCCAGGATACACGTAATATGTAAAGTTATATGTATAAACAGTACAAACGGTCGGATTAGTGAGAGGATCTGATTCGCTACCCCGACCAACCACATGTTAACTAACGCTCGGTCTCGTGGGCGTATAAGAGTGTACGGAAATTAACCTTCCTTGACTCGACGAGACAGCTAACACCATCGCGATCGAATCAGATCGCAGGAGGACGCCAACAACGGAACGACTCCCTCATCTAAAGCTAAGTACTCTGTTGTCGACTTTGTTATTGGCCAATGATATTGTTACGCACAGTAGATGTACTTTAGCTAGGTCAACGATCTACGATACACCGCTATGATGCTGTTAATTAGGTGAGTGTTGGTCATAATAATTTAACTGTCTGTTCTCTATCTCTTCTCCGTGTGATCAGTTGTTCAACAACCTATACAGTCCACTTAAATTTAACGTAATATAGCTATAATAAATGATCTGCTCAAATTTATTTATACTGGTCTAGAGTGCAGTGGGTTAACGAGAATATTGAAGGTACCCCCTCGGTGCGGCCAGGAGCGGGTAAAGTTCTCACATACCTTAAAGGGAATGACTGCGGTAAAATTTATACGAGTCGGTCATCTCCCTGGGAGTTTGTTTATTGCTAGTGGCGGTGTCCCAGATAGACTTATCTCTCACAATTCCCCACAATAGTGACACAATAATTATACTGGTATTAGGGTTAGGTAATTGTGGTGATTAACTAGGTTTACAAAATTGAGGTAGTTTAAAAATTTAAGAATTTAACAATTAGTTTATATATTAATGGAAATGGTGACGTGTTGGCATGATACAGTTTCTATATTGGAGTGTCTTAGGCAAACTTATGACTAGCTTAAGAATTATGAAGCAATAGTTGTATTAGAATTTTGGTTACAGTCATGTGCAAATTAAGGGGAATCACAGATGTCAATAAGTGTATTTTGCTGGGGATATGTGCAAGATAAAGTAGTTTTCATCTCCGGAAGCAAACATTAACCAGAAAACTGCTGCGGCATATGGGCGCCTGGCAAACCTGAGAATAGCGTTCCGATACCTTAGTAAGGAATCGTGTCTCTGAAAGTTTGGATGTTTAGACACTAAGATATAACGTTAAGATAAGTGTATGGCCCTGTCTCTGTTCACATACTTTGCATTCAGTCTTATTCCTTCAATTATGGTCGAGGTTTCTTCCCTGGACACCAGAACGCAGGCCTCAACACATCGTAAGCTGTAAGTGACTTTTCCCTCAAGGAAGGTTCCTTGACGTTGGAGAGGGGCTCTTGATCTAGGGAATTGGATCTGTGCTCCAGTTCCCTGAATTAAGCCTGAATACCTTCCACATCCCCCCCCACAGGCGCTACATAATCCTACGGGTTTAGCTCTCCCTCTTGATTATAATGTAATGTAAGTGACTTTATTAACTCCAAGAAGAAGAAGGAGGGAGGTTTTTGTGGTGAGGGTGTGGGCATCCTACTCTGCTGGGGCTTTACGAAGGGATCCATCTAGTATACCTGGGAACTTCTAGTTTCTGTTGCTGTATGTAAAAATTGTACCTAAATAAGCTTACACTATTTGCAAAGGGACTCTTGTTCCATTTTCTTTCATTGCCCAATTTTGAGCAATATCTATTCCCGCACATCTGGAAGCAGAGCTCGATACGGCGTTAGCAGTCAATGACCCTAAAAAAACAAAAAAAACAAGAAGCGGGACTTACGTACTTACGGCTTATGCTGTCAGTGGCCCAATAAAACCCCAACGAAGAAGAAGAAGAAGACTTACGTACTCTCCTGTGTGTGCTTTGAGATCATGGAGGGGCTGCGATCATGTGTTGAGAATAACCTTGGGTTCAAGGAGGTGTCAAACATTTCTCGCTCTCCAAGCACTTCCAGGTAAGTGTATCTTCGTTTTTTCAGGCCCCTTTCTGGACTATGTTTATTTTCATTACTCCTGTTTTCCAGTGCACCCACATGTTTATTCTCTTTGTTACTTTAGGTGTTTCTTTTTTGGGCATGGCAGTCTGTCATGCATCTCCTTACACTAGTGACCTCACATGTTAATAATATCTTTATTTCTACAAGTAGATGTGCAAGATATACATACTACAGGCATAGCTAACATCAATGACATACTACTGTATAGAAAGCCGTTTGTTATGAAGAGCATTTCGGGCAAATTCTGTCAATTTTGTCCAAGGATGCGACGCACACCAGTCCACTACCACCCAGGTACCCATTTTACTGATGGGTGAACAGGGACAGCAGGTGTCTAAGGAAACGTCCTAATGTTTTCCAGCCATACTGAGGATTAGATCCCCGGACCTCAGTGTGTGAGCTGAGAGCGCTAGCGATCGAGCTACGGGACACCATTATATTAATATGCAACCTGCACTTATAAATAGTATTATTATGCAACCTGTACCTATGTTATGGTACACAAACCTATGTTATGGCTCACAAACTGTTCTGTAGGGCACACCCTGTTTATAACCAAGCAGTAGGATAAGATTTTGTTCAGATTTTTAATCCCAGAGGGTTAACGACCCATGATAACCCAAGAAAGGCAGTGCATCGAGGGACTGTCAGTCTTATTTCCACTGGGGTCCTCAATCTTGTCCCCCAGGATGAAGCCCACACCAGTCGACTAACACCCAGGTGAATGGTAGACAGTAGGTCGTATGTCAGTTTACATGTGGCCAACAGTAACAGCCTGGTTGATCAGGCCCTGATCCACCATGAGGCCTGGTCACAGACCGGGCCACGGGGGCGTTGACCCCTGGAACTCTCTCCAGGTATACTCCAGGTGTCAGGGGCCCAAGACTGTTCAACTGCCTCCCAGCATACATAAGGGGGATTACCAATAGATCCTTGGCTGTCTTTAAGCAGGCACTGGACAGGCACCTAAAGTCAGTATCTGACCAGCCGGGCTGTGGTTCGTACGTCGGGTTGCGTGCAGCCAACAGTAACAGCCTGGTTGAGCAGGCCCTGATCCACCATGAGGCCTGGTCACAGACTGAGGCACGAGGGCATTGACCCTCGAAACCCTCTCCAGGCATACTCCAGGTAAACACGCCCAATGTCTCCACCCTTGTTGGGGATCAAACCACAGGCACTCTGTGTGTGAGGCAAGAGTGTTACCTACCAGACCACTCTTGCCTCACACACAGAGTGTTACCTATCAGACCATAGGCTGATTAGGATTGAGAAAGTACAGTAATCTTCTTCCTCAGGATTAGTGTGATCCCCCACCTCTGTACTGAACCTTGCCTCCAGACATTGTCTGCAGACCCATCCACTTATTCCTCCTGCCTGGTGTCCTCCTCAGACCCTCCTCTGTAACCATGCTGTCCCAGTTCACTCCTCACAGGCCTCCACTCCAGAACAACAGATATTAGAGCCAGCAAATAAAACATCCCTAAATTCCACCAATATAACAACATTTGTCTTTGCAAACATACAGGGTCTAAAGCCGTCAAAAAACAACAAAATTCCTTACATCAAGGGATTGCTCACGGAGTCAAATGCAATGTTTGTGACATTCACAGAGACCCACATAAAGGATCATTATGACAATGAAATATGGATCCCAGGTTATAACCTATTCAGATGCAACAGACTAAACAGGCAACAAGGGGGGGTTGGCCTGTACGTCACAGAGTTGCTTATTTGTTCAGAACTACTAAACACCAAATGATGTAGTTGAAGTTTTGGCGGTAAAGATTGAAAACCAAAACCTTGTCATTGTGGTGGTATACAAGCCTCCAGACGCAACTTCCCAGCAGTTCCAGGAGAAGCTTTTGAAAATTGACCACTGTCTGGAAAATCTCCCAACTCCTGCACCAAACATCTTACTACTAGGAGATTTCAACTTGAGACACCTAAAATGGAGGAGTATAGCAAACAATGCTTTAGCAGAGATCACCCCAGGAGGCAGTGCAGATGAAAATTCACACACACACGAACTATTAAATCTCTGCACCAAATTCACCTTAAACCAGCAAATATTAGAGCCTACAAGACTAGAAAATATGCTGGACCTCATCTTCACTAACAACGACAACCTGATACGGAATATAACCGTATCAAAGACAGTAGTACACTCAGATCACAGCATAATAGAGGTACAGACATGTATGCACAGGGCTCCTGACCAGCAAAATGTGATCAGGAAGGTCTCTTCACTCTTCACAAAATTCAATTTTAATAACAAAAACATACAATGGGATCAAATCAACCATGTCCTTAATGAAACATGATGGGAAGATATCCTAAACAACATGGATCTGAACAGTTGCCTAGAAAAAATGAACTTTGTGGTTCTTGAGATCTGCTCAAGACACATTCCATTAAGAAAAAGAAAGAGAAGATGTAAACTAGAAAGAGAGAGACGCTCCCTATACAGACGAAGGCAAAGAGTCACAGAGCTGCTGAGAGGGGCCAATATATCTGAAATACGTAGAGAGGCAATGGTCAATGAAATTGCAAATACGTATCGAACTTAAGCTGAATTAATCTTACAGGAGACAAGAATCACAGGAAGAACTGAAAGCCATAAAGGAAATTGAAAAAACCCAAAATGCTTCTTCTCTTATGGGCCTCTGCTTAGGCGGGATGGGACATACACAGATGACAGCCAAGAAATGAGTGAGATATTAAAGTCCTAATACGACTTAGTGTTCAGCGAGCCACTGCCCAGACTAAGGGTTGACAATCCAAATGAATTCTTTATGAATGAAATGCAAAATTTGGTCATCTCAAAAATCTTGGATATTATTCTAGCTCCACAAGACTTTGAAAAGGCAATAAATGATATGCCTGTGCACTCTGCCCCAGGCCCAGACTCATGGAACTCCGTGTTTATCAAGAATTGCAAGAAATCCCTATTGCGTGCCTTCAGCATTCTATGGAGAGGGAGCATGGACACAAGGGTCATCCCACACACACGAAAAACAACAGACATAGCCCCACTACACAAGGGTGGCAGTAAAGCAATTGCAAGGAACTACAGACCGATAGCACTAACATCCCATATAAAAATCTTTGAGAGGGTTCTAAGAAGCAAGATTGCCAACCACCTAGATACCCATCAATTACACAACCCAGGGCAATGGGTTTAGAGCAGGTCGCTCCAGCCTGTTCCAGCTCCTGGACCACTATGACAGGGTCCTGGATGCTGTTGAGGATAAACAAAATACAGATGTAGTATACACAGACTTTGCAAAAACTTTCGACAAGTGTGACCATGGCGTAATAGCAAACAAAATGCGTGATAAAGGAATAACAGGAAAATTGGTAAATGGATCTATAACTTCCTGACAAATAGAACACAAAGAGTAATAGTAAACAGAGTAAAGTCCCAGGCAGCCACGGTGAAAAGCTCTGTTCCACAAGGCACAGTACTCGCTCCCATTCTATTCCTCATCCTCATTTCTGACATAGGCAGAGATGTAAGCCATAGCTCCGTGTCTTCCTTTGCGGATGACACCTGGATTGCCATGGCAGTGACCTCCATTGAAGACACTGCAAAACTCCAAGCAGACATCAACCAAATCTTCAAATGGGCCACTCAAAACAATATGAAGTTCAACGAGGAGAAATTTCAACTACTCAGATATGGAAAACTTGAAGAAATAAAAAATGTATCAAGGTATACGACAAATTCTAACCATACAATAGAGCGAAAAAGAAATGTGAAGGACTTGGGAGCGATAATGTCAGAGGATCTCACCTTTAAAGACCACAACAATGTATCTACCTCATCGGCTAGGAAAATGATAGGATGGATAATGAGAACCTTGAAAACTAGGGATGCCAAGCCCATGATGACACTCTTCAAATCACATGTTCTCTCTAGGCTGGAATACTATAATAATAATAATAATAAATTTTTATTTCATTGCAAGTTTACATCGAGATTTTGTTACTATAAACATGAACTGAAGTGCAAAGAGAGCCACTAGCATGCCATGGCATTAAGGGCAGATTAATCTAATGGCTTATAGACTACTTAATACTAGAGAAGTTGATTGAGTTTGTTTTAGTTAAACATTTGCTTATAACAGTTAATAAATGTACTCAAATTACATTCTGTAGATATTACATTGTGACAAGTATTTTGTAGGATGGTTACATCAATAGTAAATATTGAAATTATATTATTGGAAAATAACAGTGAGCATTGGTGAAAGTAATTTACAGTCTGAGTATTTAGTTTAGGGTGAGTAGGTGGTTTTTGAGAAGAGTTTTAAATTGATGTTCAGACCAGGTTATTTTAGTATTTACTAGTAATGAATTCCAGATTTTGGGGCCCTTTATGTGCATAGAATTTTTACACAGGGTGATATGGACACGGGGTATATCAAAAAGTGATCTGTCTTGTACTGCTGTACACTAACGGCCCCCTTCAAGGCTGGCGACATTGCAGACCTGGAGAATGTACAAAGAACTTTCACAGCACACATAAGTACGATAAAGCACCTAAATTACTTGGAACAGTTGAAGGTCCTTGATCTGTATTCCCTGGAATGCAGGCAACAGAAATACATGATAATATACACTTGAAAGATCCTGGAGGGATTGGTACCAAACCTGCACACGAAAATCACTCCCTATGAAAGCAAAAGACTTGGCAGGAGATGCAACATATTCCCAATGAAAAGCAGGGGCGCCACGAGTACCAGTACCACGAGTACGAGTACCACAAAAACCAGGGATGCCAAGCCCATGTTGACACTTTACAGATCGCTTGTTCTATCTAGGCTAGAATATTGCTGCACACTAACGGCACCTTTCAAGGCGGGTGAAATTGCTGACCTTGAAAATGTGCAGAGAACCTTCACCGCACGCATAAGTGCGATAAACCACCTCAACTACTGGGAACGCTTGAAGTTCCTAAACCTGTACTCTCTAGAACGCAGGCGGGAGAGATACATTATTATATACACATGGAAAATTCTCGAGGGCTTAGTACCAAACTTGCACACAAAAATCACTCCCTACGAAAGCAAAAGACTCGGCAGGCGATGTAACATCCCCCAATGAAGAGAGGGGTGCCACTAGCACGTTGAGGACAACACAATAAGTGTCAGGGGCCCAAGATTGTTCAACTGCCTCCCAGCATACATCAGGGGGATTACCAACAGACCCCTGGCTGTCTTCAAGCAGGCACTGGACAGGCACCTAAAGTCGGTACCTGACCAGCCGGGCTGTGGTTCGTACGTTGGACTGCGTGCGGCCAGCAGTAACAGCCTGGTTGATCAGGCTCTGGTCCAACAGGAGGCCTGGTCACGGACCGGGCGCGGGGCGTTGACCCCTGGAATTCTCTCCAGGTAGACTCCAGGTAGAGCAACACCATAAGTGTCCGGGGCCCAAGACTGTTCAACTGCCTCCCAGCATACATTAGGGGGATTACCAATAGACCCCTGACTGTCTTCAAGAAGGCACTGGACAGGCACCTAAAATCAGTACCTGACCAACCAGGCTGTGGTTCGTATGTCAGTTTGCGTGCGGCCGGCAGGAACAGCCTGGTTGATCAGACCCTGATCCACCATGAGGCCTGGTCTCAGACCGAGCCGCGGGGCATTGACCCTCGAAACCCTCTCCAGGTAAACTTGTGTTCTTGAATCGTTTGCCCTTTGTTTCACTCAAGAGGACGTTCCTTCCGAGCCAACTCAGCTTTAGGTCTCCTCTGCCCCAACAACTCCATGAGTTCCAACACCATTTCCTCCATTGATGCTGGCAGCAATGCAGTCACACCCACAGTTGGACTACTTCAACAATGGAGGGTTAAAGTGCCTGCAGGACGTAAAGGAGGCTCCTTGCCTGCTGGTATTGTCTTCCCAGTCAGCTCACAAACCAGTTCACCTCACTCCGTGGGTCTCTCTAGGCTTCTACATCTGCACTTTCTCTGCTGACCCCTCTTCCTCGGTGCCCAAGGGTGGTGATGGGCCCCTTTGTCTCTGCTCCTCTGCATCCTTCCATATCATTGCCTTCAACTCTCTTGCAGGCCTCTGGCCTCACAACTTCTGCTTCTCTGTATCCTTCTTTGTCATTGCCTTGATGCTTCTCACAGGCCACAGGCGCCTCTTCTTGCCTAGACTTGTTCACTTCTTCCCTCTCTTGCCATTGAAGCTCTTGGTGTCTCCAATCCAATCCAGTCACACCTTCCTCTTGTTTGGGCTATTTCCCTCCCTCATCTTCTAGGCATCTTGATGGGGCTTTCATAGGACCTTCACCCTCTCCTGTGTTTCTCCCTGGAATGCCCATTCTATCTTGTGCAAGTTCCCAGACTTCAAAGCCTATTTGGGGAAGGTAACCCTTTTGGTGGTAGGTCTTCAGAATTTCTGGCTACTTCCTGTTCCACCAGGATTGACTGGATGATGGGGGTAGGAGTGTCGCCTTTTAGGTTTGGTCTCAGATTAATAATTATGACATGAATGATAGCTTTGGGGCCAAGATGAGATCATCTTTGATCTACAACCCAGACAGGTCAGTGTGCCTACTACTTTGGGCAGCTCCAAGATCCAATCCTGGTAATGGGGTCTTCAGTGCCCAGCATTGGTTCAGACACCCTTTCCTTTCCACAAGGGCAGAGAACTTCACAGGTTGTACTTTGTTCCAGTCCCTTCCCTTTTCCCCATCTCTCCTCACTTCCCTGATCTAGGTACCCAAGTGAATCCCTTTTCAGGCCATTCCTCTACCTTGGATATGTTTCTGGGTAGTGACTTTTTGCCTTGGCAGAAATCTCTGTTGGTCCTTACATGAACATTGAGCATCTGTTGATTTTTTGTCCTCGGCAGAGGCCTTTGTGGTTTCAGTAATTTCTGTCTGCCCATCTGCTGATATTTGCAAACCAAACCAGGTTAAGTAGCCTTCCAGTGGACACTAATGGCCTATTTATTCACATCAAGGAAGCTCTCACAAGTTCCACAAAGTACGATCTGTCTTTAAGATAAACAATTAACGATAGGATAAGATTTTGTTCGAATTTTTAACCCAAAAAGTTAGCCACGTAAAGATATCCCAATAAAGTCTCTGTCCTTGGGGATTGTTGGTCTTATTTCGATTAGAGTCCTTTGATTTTCTTCCCAGGATGCAACCCACAAGAGTTGACAAACACCCTAGATTCCCACTTACTGCTAGGTGAACAGGGGCAGCAGGTGTAAGAAAATACTTGACATTTCACCCGTACTGGGAAGCAATCCCAGTCTTTCATTGTGAGCTGAGGATACTGTCAACCAAGCCAGAAGTACCCACAGTTATAAAATAACAAATACTAGCCTTATACGTAGCTACTTTATATTTTCATAATAGCTACAGTATATGCTGATATTATTGATATATGTACAGTGGACCCCGGATTATGAATTAATCCATTCCAGAGGGCTTAGCGATAACCGAAAATATTGTAATCCAATCTATTTTCCCCATAAGAAATAATGGAAATTCAATTAATCCGTTTCAGACACCCAAAAGTATTAAAATAAATATTTTTTACACATTAACTTACACAGTACATGTATATATAAATTACAGCTAATACATACAACAGTGTATTAACTTCACACTTACCTTTATTGAAGAGTTGTTGATGTGTGGAAGAAGGAAGGAGAGGGAGGAAGGAGTAGTATGCTAGTGTTTGGAAGGGGAATCCCCTTCCATTAACACTGCAGGTACCAAGTTCTTTTCTGGGGTTACTGGTCTTTTTCTTTTAATGCCACTAGGACCAGGTTGAGAGTCACTGGACCCCTCTCTAACCAAAAATCTGTCCAGGGAGCTCTGTGTCTGGCGTTTCTTTAAAACATCCCTGAAATGGGACACCACGTTGTCATTGTACATGTTGCCAGCACGGCCTAAAACAGCTTTGTTAGGGTGATATTCATCCATAAAGCCTTGACATCAGTCCATTGTGCAATGATCTCCTTCAGTTCTACCGTATTTCTGACATTCTTTACCACAGGGCTGGCATAGGAGCTTTGTTTGGACCCATGGTGGCTTATTTAGCAGTTGCAGGCACTAAAAACAGTGGAAAAATGACAAACTGTATGGTATGAATGCGTGGGTGGCGGCTGTGGTGCCATTCACTGGTAAACAAAGGCACACTGCTGTCCCAGGGCACTGTATGCGTCCAAGACGAATAGTGTATTCCGAGCGGATCATCGTAAACTGAGCCAATATTTTTACGAAAAATGTATCGCTAACCAAATTTAGCATAATCCGACACCATTGTAATTCGGGGGTCCACTGTACTACAATAGTATATGGTAATAGCTAAGTACAGCCTCTCCTCAACGATGGAGTTCCGTTCCTAAGACCACGTCATTAAACAAATTCATCGCTAATTGAGGGGCATACTATAATGGTAGTGAGTTTGTGTCAACCATCTTTGATATTGTTTTAATGTGACCTTTGCACCATTTATAACATTTCTGGTATATTTTTAAATGTTTATACAGTAGTGTACTGTATATTGAAATAAACAATATACATTACGTATTTAGGTATGAATACTGGTCAGAAAGCCCATTGTAAGTCCGAGGCGTCGGTAAAAGAGTACGTCGCTAAGTGAGGAGAAGCTGTATAATCTGTTTTGTAGGTAATAGCTATATTTTAGCTATTAGCTATTTTATTCTTATAACTATATTAGCTAACAATAGCTATACATTAGCTATAGAATAGCTATGTATGCCAAGGCATACCTAGGCATATTATTGGCCATCTTGTAATATCTACCCCATAAAATGTATTAAAACTATAAGTATACCCCACTTTGTAATATTACTAGAAATAAATTTTGATTTGATTTGATTTGATTTAGTTCTAGTAAAAGTGTATTTATAAAATTTACCAGTGGTAGTTCTTCAGCATTCTTTGTAAGCACAGTAATAAATAAACCTGTTTCATTTATGCTGATGTGTAGTTAAAGCCCAGAGACCATGGTGGGTCAGATGTGTTTGCTGAATTTTGTGTGTTCTCTATTGGCCCGGCAAAATCATTATACATATTCAAAACTGGAACCAAGGATGCCAGAAAATGTTGTATTAGTACAGTGGACCCCAGTTTGTAAAAACTTCCTCCTGAAGTCTGCTCAAGTCCCATTACCAACAAATTTACCCCTTAAAAAAAAAAATGTCACGTAGGTTAGTCTATTTCAGACCCCCAAAATACTTTTCCACAAGCACTTCAATATTATTTCATAAATGTACGTTTTCCGGGGTTTACAAACTCGGGGTCCACTGTATCATTACATTTATGGGGGCACAAACCTGCATTGACCATACAGTGTCTACGATAATGGGAGGCAGTGAAGTCAGATCCATTCAAGGAAGAGAGTGAATTCCAATTCCTTAGATAAAGACTTTTTCACTGGTATCAAGGACTTTCCCTTGAAGAAAATAAATACAGTATACAGGTGGTGCATATACCTTGATATACCTTTGAAGAGTTTGAGAGTATCACCTCTGAGCCCGCCATGGGCCAGGCTCGCCTGGTGCTGCCTAGTCAACCAGGCTGTTTGCTGGAGGCCCAGTGCCCCACATATCCATCACAGCCTGGTTGATCTGGCACCTGGTGAAGATATTTGTCCAGTTTCCTCTTGAAGGCTTTACACTGGTTCCAGCCGTGTTTCGGATATCTTCTGGTAAGATGGAAAGTCTGGGACCCCGGATGTAATACAGTGCTCCCGTATTGTCCCCACCGCACCCCTGCCCTCACTGGGTTTATTTTACACTTTCTCCCATATCTCTCACTCCAGTATTGTTATGGCAGTGTGCAGATTTGGGACCAGGCCCTCAAGTACTTTCCATGTATATATTATCATGTATCTCTCTCCCTCCGCTCCAATATACATGTTCAAGACTTGAAGCGTCCCAATAATTTAGATGTTTCAATGGCTCAATGTGACCGTAACGATCTCTGGATTTGTTCGGCTTTGAATTTCTCCTGCCCTGAACGGGCCAGCACTGAGCAGTATTCTAAGTGGGGAGCACTAGCATTTTCAGTTTTTACCTATCATTTTGAAATGCCATTTAAATATGTCTTTCACCTTGTGGCCTAGCACAGCCATCCATGGTATGCACTGTTAACATTTTCATTTTACTGCAGTAAATTTATTTGACCAGTTGAAATGCCCAAGACAACAGCTACGATGATAAAAGTAATGCAACAACAACAAAACTGTTGCAACACACTGAATGAATGATGATTTCGAAATTTATCACCAGCTTTGGTGGGGAAAAGGCCAACATGGTCAAAAACATTAATGGGGAATACAAATTTACAGCATTAAAAAGAACTGATGCCTTACCTGCAGGCAGCTTGACTGCTAATTTTATTAACCAATACCTAACAGACCTATTATTAAGTACTGCATAATGCTTTAACAGCTTATTACACAAAAAAAAAAAAAAAAAAAAGTAACCCTATTTGCCCCAAATAAATTGGACAAAGAATTTAAAAAATTTAAACAAATGTCAATCACAGACCCATAAGATTAACTGTTTGCAATTTATACTTTACCTGGATCTGTGTACTTATATAATACCTACATTAAGCTGTTTAATATACAGTACATAAAATAGCTTATACTGTATTCAATTTATATTGGGCAATGTGGAAAAAGGGGGCACCTCTTTTTGGGTTGTGCAGGAAAATAAAGCTTGACTGTTAACACAATTAGATATGCCCTATTTTAGTTGTCTCTCACTGGAATCAAAATGGTTGCCAAATGCATTCTCAGTAATATGTACAATGTATTTTTAACTCCTGTGAGGTCTAGATTTTGGAAAGATGGTTGTTGAGTGAATATTTGGAGTGTATTTTCTTGTTTGAGTTGCCCTGTCTTGCTGGGAGAAAGGTTGTTTATTAAAAATAATAATAATACAGTAATGATGATGATACTAACAATCAGGGGCATATAGTCTGGGTGTGTTAGTGGCCCGCACACCCACCAAAAAAAATTCATCATAAATATTAGGCTCACTCAAAATATAATCATGGATCATAAGGAAACTAATTTTTTCTTTAATTGTTATGAAATGTTGTGGGTTCTGAGTAATACAGTGGTCCCTCGGTTTTTGTGCATCTCCAAACTTGAACATTTATGTAAGTGTATTTTCGTAAGTGCTGTTGCAAGTGTATTTTTGGGGGGCTGAAATAGACTAACCTACGTGACATTATTTTTAAGGAAGTAAATTGTCGGAATGGCATTTGAGCAGCATTCTGGAACAATTTCGGTGAAAACCGAGGGACCACTGTACTTATGCCGGAGTAGAAGGTTCACATGGTAGTACAGTGCACACCCTGTGACAATAACCCCCATATGCCATTGCTAACAATAATATAAAACACTGCCCTCAAGGGGCTATGATCGTCATTGGCCCAACCCTCCCATATTTCACATAAAAACTTAATATTCTCCTTATTAACCTAGGTGCAAGAGCCCCAGAGGTTTAGTCCTTCCCTACTAATATAATAATGATATTTATCTACACCCTGCTGTATGACCCATAGAGGTTTAGCGCATATTTTTTTATTAGTAATAGATTGGACACCTTTTAAGGTCAATGTGGAAAATGTTAATGAGGTGTTGCCGATGCAGCTCAACTTTTTATCTTTGTTACAGTGATACAGTATTCCTGTATTTTAGTATTTCTTTCAGAAAGATGGTTCCCAAACAAAACTGTCTATAATAAAGGTTGTTTTTTGTATAGTTTTCTTTAGCTTGAATATTAAAAATATTTCTTTATTTTTTATAGTTATTTTATCCAGGGGGGGTGAAGAGGGGTTATTGAGGTAGTTTGGACATTTAGAGAGGATGGAGCAAAAAGGAGGACTCAGAGGGTCTGTAAATATGTAATGGAGGGAAGGATGCATAGGGATCATCCTAGGAAAGGTTGGGGGGAGAGGGAAAAAGAGGTTTTGATCTATAAGGAGCTTGGATGTCCAACAGGGTGTGTGTAAGCCTATTCGATATGAGTGAGTGGATATGTTTTTATTATTTGATATGCTGTTGAAGTGTGAGCAAGGTAACATTTATAAAGGGTTCAAAATCAGTTGAGAGTTAAATCCTGGTGATAGGAAGTACAGTGCCTGCACGGAAGGAGGGGGGATATCGGTTTGGAGGGGCATCTGAATCATAGTGTTGGTGTGCCTCTTAAAATGGTGATGGAGTGATGGTGAAAGTTTTTTTCTTTTTTGGGGTCATCCTTCCTTGGTGGGAGATGGCCATGTTTAAAAAAAAGTTTTGTCACCGGTTTTACTTTTGTATTTACTGGTACTGAGTTTCAGCTCCCTGGGTCCTCTTGATTCCCATGGTTTTTGTGTCATTTGCAGAACTGTACGCATTTGAATTTGTTTAGAGTTAGCTTGTACTGCTTCCCCCCTTAATTCATTCCATTTTCAAATCTTTATGTTTGATTTTGTTTATTGGTTTTCATCTGTGACCTAGTCTTACCCTTTTTCTCTCTCTCTCTCTCTAGAAGTTTTTCTAAGGATTATTACCCCGCCAGGTATTAATATACTATAGCCCAAGAAAGTTAAGCAGTGTGGCATATTTCTTTTGGCATATAATACAGTGGTACTCGCACGATGGTCCCCAAACACCCCCTTTTTTATGTAAGTTTATTTTTTAAATGCTTTTGTAAGTGTATTTTTAGGGGCAAACAGACTAGTCTATTTTACATTATTTCTTAAGGAGATATTTCGTTTGGTAATGGCACTTGAACAGCATTCGGGAATGAAAAAATATCGTAAGTCGGGGTACCACTGTACTGTCTTTTCACAGGATGTTACTTAAAACAGTCAATTAACACCTAGGTACTTATCTAGTGTTGGGCAATAGGGGTAGCAACAGGTAAAAGAAAATTTGTCCATATGTCCTGCCTTGTTGGGTTGAACATTTGTCATTTTGGAAGCCAAACACACTGCCACTAACACAAATGTTTTATGCATTAATGTTGTGACTGTGTACTTTTGTTCCCAATGCTGAGAAATGGTATAAAATATGACAAATGGAAAATGAAACAAAATGCAGATAATGGACCTTTTATGCCAAAATTTTTTTCCCCACAGTGGACTTTATCAAGTACAAACAGATCTGTTTTGATGCCATATGCATATCAAGTCACAAACAGATCTGTTTGGATGAAACGTTGTCAATAAAGGACCCCATTATGCTACATTTGATCTCTTTTTTCCCGCAGGTTCTCCTCTTCCAACCTCATAATTTAAGTCCTTAATATCAAGAAACAGCCTGGTAGAAACTTTCTAGACACATCCTAGCTGTTGACATTATTCTGTCCGGAGCCAGTATGATAGTTTCATTGTTATGTCCATGTGGCCTTTTTTTTCAGACATTGCCAGTTCCTCCCTTAAATTAATATATTACTGTTTTTTTCCTTCCCCCTTCATAATATTTTAATTTTAGGTAAATTCAAGCAGATGTCTATTTGATTATTTGCATTTCTAAATGTTATTTTAAAATCCAGGTAAAAATGACTGTTAAGGATTGGTCATGGACTCTGCCCAGATATTCCATAATACTTGCTCCAGCTGTGATAATTTACTAGGCATCAATACGGAGGGTGTACTGTACTGTTGAGTCATAATTTACTAAGAAAAAATCAAATTGTTGGGTTCATATAGCCAAAAATCATCAAATGTTTGCGATACTGTATTAAAAACCGAAAATACTGCAGAAGTATTCCAGATTACAGGTATAGCCATTGAACAGTTTTAATTTGCTGAGTTTTTATAATGGAAAAATAATAATTATTAAGGATTTCTAGCATTGAAGTTGACTCACTGTAACAGGTTAGTTCTCGATGCTTGTCTTGTTAATAAAATAATTTCAATAACTTGAACCTTCTTGAGTAGTAGTCTACAAGGGGGTTTTTAATTTGATTTTGGTATATGAAGAAATGTTATATTTTACAATTTTCTGAATGGCTTAGTGCTCCTTTGTGTTTCTTCTATCTGATCTGAAACTACTTCTGTAGATATCTTTTTAGTTTTTGCTATTATATATTCCAAAGTCTGTGAAATGCCTATCAATGTACAGTGGACCCCCGGTTAAGAAAAAACTTCATCCCAGAAGCCTGCTAATGCCATTCCGAACAATTTACGTCCTTAAGAAATAATGTCATGTAGGTTGTCTATTTCTACCCCCAAAAATACACTTCCACATGCACTTAAAATATTATACTTACATAATTGTACTTTGGGGGGATTCTTGGGGTCCACTGTATATTTAAAAGATGAAGAATGACCCTACAGCTTTCAAATAAAATACAGTATATAATCAAAAGCAAATAAAGTTTCTACTTTTTTATTGATAATCTTTCAGTGAAATTATCTTTGTTGTGACATTAGCTCATTTTCAAGAAGTTCAGTGACCCTTTTTTTTTTATGAACGTTTTTACATTTCTTTGAACATTTAGGCTTTCTCAGCAGAACATATTTTATACATTCCTTTTTATGCTTCTGTATTCAGCTTTTTCTGAAATAGCTTGAGTTATTAGTACTACTCAGAATGGGTTCCTAAGGGTTGTTTGATAGTTTTGTTTCAATCAATTCTCTGACTGTTAAAATTAAATTTATTAAATATTCCTTTATTTGGCTATTTATTAAGTTCTCTACATGAATTTATGTTTTTGTACTTTAGCGAGTTGTTACCAGGTATTGGTTGTACAGTGGTACCCCGAGTTTCGGGCCCTAATTCATTCCCGAAGGTGTTCGAGGGGTTTGAACAATTTGTTCCCCTTAGAAATAATGTAAATTAGATTAGTCCCTTTTAGACCCCCCAAAAAAACACTTGCAAAAAAACTTAAAAAAAAACACTTACAAAATTTTTGAGTTGGGGGTGTTCCCCGGGTACCACTGTATTTTAGATTATTGCAGTAAACTTGAGGTTCTTTTTTTTTCTGACTATCATTAAATTTTGGTGTGCAGATGTGGAACCAGTCCCCCCAGGTTTTTTCCCTTTTAAAAATGATGCATCTTTCTCACCTACATTCTAAGGTGTACAGCAAGGACTTCAAGCATTTTGGGGTTTGAATTTCTAGTAGCTGTGAAATTTTCTGTTCCTTCTCCCGATCGAGTTTTTCCTACTTTAAATGGAGTGGGTGTATACAGAACCCCGGTAAAGGACACAAGTGCAACAAGGACAACCTTTTGCTTCCAGGGGCTTTTTCGCCATGGCTTGACAAAAACTCCTGGGCAACGGGCCCTAAAAGTCATGTTAGTCACTTATGTTTTCCTAACTATTTTCGGTAAATTTTACTA
>WNWK01022485.1:0-32470 GCA_009830355.1 Cherax destructor
CATCTTCCTCACTTCACCCTGCCCACCCCCCATTCTCTTTTCTCCTTCTTTTCTTTTCCCATTTTCTCTCTCTCTCTCTCTCTCTCTCTCCCCCTCTCTCTGTATTTCCTGCTCTCCTCTCCCCCTCTACTCCCCCTGTCTTTATTCCCTTTACCCTAACTCCTCCCTTTTCATTTTTCTCCCTCGCTCCTACCTACCTCCCCTCATCTCTCCCCTTTCCCTTACAAATGTTAATACAAGACTTTAAAAAAGGAAATCAAACAGAAAAAAGACCTTTAGTCTAAACGAGGCTGTTTGCACAAGGTTTTTAAGGCAGAGCAAACAATGCAAGTTGCGGCTGTAAAAAAAACTGTTTATCCAAACTGTTGGTAAATTAATATGTAACAATATTCTCACCTACCTCTATTAAACTACTCCACACATGACCTCTTGCAGGAGAAACAAGATAAAACTATCGTTCTACAGACAAAAATTTTACAACTAAGAGACATAAGAATGGGGGGAACACTGGAACAGGCCTATTGGCCCATACTGGGCACGCCCTTTTTTAAATTCAACCCACCAAAAAAAAAAATTTTTGCCTAACTGTTGTTATTTTTTAGAAGAAGAAATATTATTTTAATCACGACTTCATGGTCTTTGATCACTGAAAAATACTTGTAAGTTAGCTGGTAACCTTCGCCTTGAATGTTGAATAAATTTTTTTGGGGAAGGTTTCGTATGATTTACGGCTTACTGTGCGTTCCAGATGAATATGAGTCACCAGCAGCAGCAAAAACCTGGTTGACCAGGCAAAGCGAACGAGCTTGGCCCAAAGAGGGGAAGGTGTCTCGAAACGGTTGCTAGCGCACTAAGCTCACACACTGAGGTCAGTGACTCGATCCTCGGTACGGATGGAAACTTTAAGTGTTTCCTTAAGACTCCATGTTCACCTAGCAGTAAATAGGTACCTGGGTGTTAGCCGACTGGTGTGGGGCGCATCCTGGGGACAAAAAATTTAAACCCAAAATTTTTCCCAAATGCTCTGCCCTAACAAGGGGCGTTCTATATAATTATGTCATTGATGTCAGCTAGGTCTGTATGGGTTGTACATGTACTTGTAGTAAATAAACGGCTTTGTCAAACATGTACAATCCTGGCCCCTTTATTATCAAGATGTTAAGCCAACTAGCGTTTTTTTCAATTCAATATTGAGACGATATACCAGACACAGTAGAACATGAGGCTATCAGCCCTTAGTCTTGATCAGTTTGAGGTGAGGCAGGAGGGTTTTCCCTGGTGATGAACACAAGTCTTATTCTTCAGAACACCAGGCATCAGTGTTATTCATCAGCAAAAAAAACATAAAGTCTTATTCATCAGAGTACGAGGCTGAAGCTCAATATTCAACCCTTTAAAAACCTATGCCTCTACTCGCTATTATCAACAGCCTAAATTACACTACCTACTTGGTTATACATTTCTCAAACACTGTTACTCTCAGTGTGTTTCCTTCACTCTTACTCTCAATCCTGTTTATCCAAGATAAACCCCCTTTTTATATTTATTCACTTGAACTTTACAACATTAAATTAGTTTGTGATTTATGTGTAAAATTTTTCTTAAGTTATTTAAGTTGACTTGCAATTTTTAATGGGGTTTTAAGACACTTTTGCCATGAGTTCATACCCCCCCCTTCCGTGGTTCACAATTCTATTATTACGATTTCGCGAGTCAAAAGAGGTCTTATACGCCTCGTGTTTCATCGGGACACTAATGTCCCAACATTCCTTTCCATTGGACACAACATTTGGGGCCAAAACAGTTGATTTCCGACAGTAATGGATTTTGGGGAAAACGGGTTCAGAGCAAGATTTTATTGCGGGGTTTTTTCATAGAGCGAAACGTTGTTGCAGGATGTGCAACTGTGTTTTCTTCACATTACGTATGTTGTCAGTATGTTTCGTCTGGTCCTTGGCTGTTTGCAGCTTTATGAATCTTCTTTTTATAGTCACAGGAGCAAAGCAACGCTCCTCTTGTTCCGGGGTGTTGTTGCTGGGCGTTTTTTGCTGTAGTTGTTTTGGTTGTTACTTTGTTATTGTTCTTGTGGTTGTTACTTTGTTATTGTTCTTGTGGTTTGTTACTTTTTTTTGTTCTTGTGGTTGTTAATTTGTTGTAGTTTTTACTTTGTTTTGGGTTCCCCGTAGATGTTTTGATTTTTTGTGGGAAATAAACACCTCTGTATATTTTCCAGCTCCCATCTTTCCGGCCTTGGAAGGGATGCGGCAAAGAACAATACTTAGGACTTAGAACACAAAGTGTATCCCAAAAATAAACATCCCCTGACTTCCCTTGTTATGTTTTTAAAGTTCTCATAATTCCCAAAATGTAGTGTAGTGTTCCGCCCCAGTTGCATATGTCTTATTGTGTTCTCTAAACGACAGGTCATCCCACGTTGCTGTTTTCCCTTTTTCCTGGATTTTAACATTTCCCCTTTGGTTTTTTAAAAAACATCGATTTTTACAAGCTGAGCGTTGTTATCCTACCTCAGTTAATTTCGAAGTCTAGTTTTATCTAAGGTATACTAAACCCCCCCGGATTACCTGTGACAGTCGACAAACACCCAGGTACCTTCTTCTGTTAGGTGAACAGGGGCAGTAGGTGTAAGGAAAATCCCCCAACTTTCCCCACCTATACCGGGGCTCAAAACCACGGACGCTCAGTATTAGAGCGGGAGTGCGCTACCAACCGACCAACGGAACACAGTTTTTTAGCTGTTTCCCAGATTTAAGAAGTTGGAACCCCCCTTTGGGTTTTTAACTTTTTTGGGTGGCATTCCCTATCACAGTTGGTCTTTATCCCCCCCCTCCATCTTTCATATAAAATTCTAAATGTAAAATTTAAAAAAATCTTTAAGTAGGAAATTGAAAAATAGTTTCAATTCTTAATGTTTTCTATTTTTTAAATATTAAAACTAGTCTTTTTTTAAATAGCAAATAAGGGGCAAACACATATTAAAGGGCATTTTCCCCATTTTTTTCTCTGGTCGTTCACCCCCCAAACCCCCCCCTAAGCTGGAAATTATTCACGTCCCTTAGGAAATGAGCGCTTCCCCCTCTTCCCCCCCATTCCCCGGGGGTTTAAAATCCGCTGCCCCACATCCTCATGTTTTTCGTTCGCCCACTGGAAATCGTTCTTGATAACTGAATCTGCCTGTTTTTCTTTTACTGAGGCGACATCAAAGTTTTTCTGGTTATCGTTCACAAAAAATGTTACAAGCTGCTGTCAGTGTTATCTATATGTCAGCTGTGAGGGGGATATGTCGGGTGTGAGGGGGATATGTCAGCTGTGAGGGTGATAAACAATTTCCTTGGGGGAAAAATTTTTTAATTTGCAAATGGTAGACTTTGTTTACTCTCCTTTTTCATCTATTATTATTATACATATTCCAATGAAAAATTTAAAACACATGTGCAACATCTGGGTATTTTATTGTAGACGTTTTCGCCCTCCAGTGGCTTTATCAATACAAATTCGTACCCAATTTGAAGACAAAAACTATATACAAAAAAAATTTTATTGATAAAGCCACTGGAAGGGGGAAGCTTCCCAATAAATTTTTTTAAATTTTAATTTTCACCTTGTCCGGGATTGTATACTATTCTTGTACACATATTCCAATATTCATTATCTTACTTTTTTTCTCGTACCTTCCTTACTGCATTTGGGGAGTATCATTACATCGTCCCTCTGTCACCTGTCTGTGCAAAAATCTGCATGAAGAATGAAAGTGTTCAGTCCATCATGTACTGAACACATAGATTCCCATGCTGGGGGACTGATTACCTCAAACTCCTCCTCTCTTTACCCCCGTTCTTCTTTGTATTGGACTGATGAAGCCACTGTGTTGTGAAACTTTTTTCAATGAAGTTTCTCATACGTTGCATAAGTATCTCATTCTTCAACTTGTGGGATTTCTAACTCATTTACCACAAAAATCTGCATACAAGCGCTTGTATTTTTTTCATCCCGCCCGAGACTGTGATGTAGTGGCGGACGAGCGGTGGTAGGAACTACGTCCCCTTAAAAACATAATAAATCTAAACGAATAGTTGAAGTTTAAAACTACCAAGTAGAATTTGTGGCAGTCGTAAAAAGAACAGGAAATCTAGCACAACCACCTTTTAAAAACCCCCCCCTGGGAATGAACAAAGGCAGAATTGATTTTGGGGAAAAATACATAAATAACTTGCATATAGGGTATATGTGGTAAATGTAAATGGGCCAAATTGGACCGGGGAAAATTTTGTCGTAGGCTCCAGTCTCCTTTTTGCCCACCTAGTGGGCAAAAACAACCCAAAAAATCCGCAGGAATAAATGCCTTAGTCATCTTTAATCGCCATTTCAGACACCATTAAACAAAACAGAGGATCACCATGAGGCGGTCCCAAAACAAACATGGGGTTTGACCCCCCGGCTAGTGCTGTTGGTTTTTGATCAATACCACTCGTTCGTGGTTACAATAATATAATATACTGCTTGTTGGGCTAGTACACCGAACAGGGGTAGAATGAAATTAGCTTAGAGGGGTCCCACCCCCCCGTATGTCCTTGGGTAGCGAGTACAACATCCCGTTCTACTGGATGCGCTACTCTTGGGGGTGTGTGGTTCGTGGACTAGAACGTCATGTGTTTTCACTCATCATGAGGCGGGCCAAAGCATCATGGGTTCGACCCCTTTGGGTGTGCAGTGTAGTTTTTTTTTTATTAATATATATATATATATATATATATATATATATATATATATATATATATTTTTTTTATTCTTCCTTTAAGCCTTTTTTTCCACTTCTCCGAGGGTATGGGACCCACCCAAATTCACCCGACCCTGGACCCCATCCTTTTTATATATATATATATATATATATATAATGTACCCTTCTGTGTCCTTATAATGTCTGTAACAGCAAACCTAAGTGAGGAACAGAGTATCGTCATTTAATTTTTAACAAACTATCATTGTTACAGCAAACTATCATTGTCACAGCAGAACTATCATTGTTACAACAGAACTATCATTGTTACAGCAGAACTATCATTGTTACAACAGACCTATCAGTCATTGTTACAACAGACCTATCAGTCATTGTTACGCCTATCATTCATTTTTACCAAAACTATCATTGTTACAGCAGAACTAAAAAATTTTTACGGGAGAATTTTTAATTGTTTCAGCAGAACTATCATTGTTCCAGCAGAACTATCATTTTCAGCATAACTATCATTGTTACAGTAGGGGCTATAATTGTTTCAGCAGAACTATCATTGTTACCCGCAGAACTATCATTTTTCAGCAGAACTATAATTTTTCAACAGAACTATCATTGTTACAACAGAACTTTTTCATTGTTTCAGCAAAAACTATCATTTTACAAAAAGAACTATTTTTACAGCAGAACTTTTCATTGTTCAACCCGAACTATCATTGTTACAGCAAAAATATCATTGTTACAGCAGAACTATCATTGTTACAGCAGAACTATCATTTTCAACAGAACTATCATTGTTTCAGCAGAACTATCATTTTTACAGCAAAACTATCATTGTTCAGCAGAACTATCATTGTTACAGCAGAACTATCATTGTTACCAGAACTATCATTGTTACAGCAGAACTATCATTGGTTTCAGCAGAACTATCATTGTTACAGCAGAACTATCATTGTTTCAGCAGAACTATCATTGTTTCAACAAAAACTATCATTGTTTCAACAGAACTATCCCTTGTTACAGCAGAACTATCATTGTTACACAGAACTTATTTTTTAAAAATTTTGTTGAAAAACTATAATTGTTTCAGCAGAATTTTCATTTTTTTCCGCAGAACTATCATTGTTTCAGCATAACTATCTTTTTACAGCAGAACTATCATTGTTCAGCAGAACTATCATTGTTTCAGCAGAACTATCATTTTTCAGCAGAACTATCATTGTTACAACAGAACTATCATTGTTACAGCAGAACTATCATTGTTACAGCATAATATCTTGTTCAACAGAACTATCATTGTTACCAGAACTATCATTGTTCAGCATAACTATCATTGTTACAGCATAACTATCATTGTTACAGCAGAACTATCATTGTTACAGCAAAAAATGGAACCCGAAGCCAGACCTTGAATTCTATACTATACAAGCAACAACAATGCCTTATGTACATGCTACATAAGAGAGGAAATAATTGTCATTTTTTCCCGGATATCTTCACCTGTTTGCTCATTGTCTAAGATAACTTACCTCACCATCATTGTTTAGATAACTCACACTCACCATCATTTCTAAGATAACTTACACTCCCCATCATTGTCTGAGATAACTCCCTCACCATCATTGTCTGAGATAACTCACACTCCCCCATCATTGTCTGAGGGTAACTCACACTCACCATCATTGTCAGAAAACCCCAAATCCCACAAAAATCCCCCCCCATCATTTAGATAACTCACACTCACCATCATGAGATAACTCACACTCCCATCATGAGATAACTCCCTTTCCCCTCATGAGATAACTCACACTCACCATCATGAGATAACTCCCCTCCCCCATCATGAGATAACTCCCCACTCACCATCATGAGATAACTCACACTCACCATCATGAGATAACTCCCTCACCAAACATGAGATAACTCACACTCACCATCATGAGATAACTCCCCTTTACCATCATGAGATAACTCACATTTTTTTTCCTTTGGGGTAACTCACACTCACCATCATGAGATAACCCCAAATCCCCCAAACAACCCCCTTTACCATCATGAGATAACTCCCCATTTACCATCATGGAAAAAAAAACCCCACACTCACCATCATGAGATAACTCACACTCACCATCATGGGGAAAAAATCACACTCACCAAACATGAGATAACTCACACTCCCCCATCATGAGATAACTCACACCCCGTCATGAGAAACTCACACTCACCATCATGAGATAACTCACACTCACCATTCCAAACAGCTTGCAAACAAAATTCTATTAAATTCTATTCCATTGCAAACTCTTATTTTTAAAGACGGAGGTCCCAAAATAAGTGTAATAATTAGCGAAGCAATCAGCATAATTAGTATAAGTTAAATTGGCACAGAGATTTTGGAAAGACTTGCTATGTTTTCCCCGGGGGGGCGGGGGGGCACCTACAACCCCCGGCTGGGGCGAGCACCTAAAAAGGGTAGGTGGGGGGGAGCACCTACGACCAGGCTGGGGCGAGCACCTACAACCAGGCTGGGGCGAGGGACCCCACAACAGGCTGGGGCGAGCACCTACAACCCCGGCTGGGGCAGGGACCTACAGACAGGCTTGGGCGGCACCTCGACCACCCGGGGCGACACCTACGCCAGGCTGGGGGGTGGGGGTAACTACGATCAGGCTGGGTGAAGGCCCCCTACGACCAGGTTGGGGGACCTACCACCAGGCTGGGAAGACCTACCACCAGGCTGGGGAGAACCTAAAGATCAGGTTGGGGCGACCTAAAGACCGGGGCTGGGGAACCTACGACCAGGCTGGGGGGGAGGGAAATGAAAAACAAGAAGGTGAAAAAAAAGAAAATTGGGGGAAAGGGGAAGGGGGGAAGAAAGGGGGGAAATAGGAAGAAGACAATAAGGTCAGAGGAAGAGATGCGAGAGGGTAAAAAAGGGGGAGATATTTAAGGAAGAAGGGGAAAAGGGGGCAAAAGGGAATGGGAAAGGGTGGGGGAAAACCAAAAAGGGAGGGAACGGGGGGGGAAGAGAAGTAAGAAGAGAGCTTCGGGGGGAAGCCTGGGAGGGTGAAGGGAGAAAGGGGAAAAGAAAACTGGGAGAGAAGGGTGATGGGAGACCTGGGAGAAAATGGCCGGGGGAGACCTGGGAGGGGGAGAGGTGGGGGGAGGCTGGGAGGAGAAGGGTGAGGGGAGACTAGGTGGATGGTTTCTTTTAAATTTTCCTGGCCTCAAAAAATGGAAAATAAAAATGTAAAAAAAAAAATGGGGAATGGGTAAGGGGAAAAGGGAAAATTTAAGAAGAAAGTTAGAGATGAACAGAGGAATGGAGGGGAGAGAGCAAAAGGGGGGAGGGAGGGGGGAAAGGGGGAGAGGGGGAGGGGGAGGAGGGGTCACATACATATACTAACGTTCAACCCCACCTAGTTGAACTTGCCGAGCTGTGTTTGCCCAGGGTTGAGACCAGCTCCTGGTCCGCCTCCTAATTAATCGGTATATGATAAGGCCTCCTAAGCCTTATCATATCTACTCTTTAAGCTGTGTATTGAGTTTGCCTCCACCACTGAAGTATATGTGGAGAGTGTTTTGGGGCCCAAAGCCCCCCCGGCCGAGTCTGTGACCCAAAGGGCCCCGGGATCAGGGCCTGATCAACCAGGCTGTTACCCCCTTTGGCCGCACGCAACCCGACCAAAGAACCACAGCCCGGCTGGTTAGGTACTGACTTTAGGTGCCTGTCCCGTGCCTTCTTGAAGACAGCCCCGGGGCCTGGGGCTATTGGGAATCCCCTTTTTTATGCTGGGAGGCAGCTGAACAGTCTTGGGCCCCTGACACTTATTGTGTTGTCTCTTATCGTGCTAAATATGCCTCATCCCAAGTCATTACTAAAAAAATCTTCCCCCTATCCCCGTGTTCATCCGTGTCTTCGGGTTCCACCGGGTAATTATATCTCAACATTTGTGTAGTTTTTTGTTGTTTTTAAATGTCTCCCTCACCTCCACAACAACAACACTCGGTTTGTATAGTTGAGTCAAGCAAAGGAGGGTGGGGGTGCAGCAATAACAGCAGCACCAGCAGCATCAGTAGTACAAGTATTTGCAAAAGAGCGGGACAAGCGGGGGAGGAGGAGCAGCAGCAGCGGGGGGGCAGGGCAGCAGCAGCAAGCATTGTTAGGAACACCCCCAGGCAGTAATTTAGGAGTAGCAGGGGCAGCAGCACCAGCAACAACAATAGCACCACCAGGCAGCGGCACCAGCAACAGCAATGGCACCACCAGAGCAGCAGCGGCAGCAGTGGCAGCAGTGGCAGCAGTGGCAGCAGCAGCAGTGGAAACAGGCGTAAAACATACGCTGGAAAGGTTGCCCTTTTAAAGACGGGGCCCCGGCCCCAGTGCTGGGGTAAACTGGGTCCTTCTGCAGCACTGTCTTGGGAGGGAGGAGGGCAGGGATAGGGGGGGAGGGGGGACAGCTGTCCAGGGGTGGGGAGGATTGGGGAGGTAGGGTAGGGGTGGGAGACGACGGGAGTGGTGGGGGGGATTGGGGAGGGAAAAGGGGGCAAATTGAAGAAAAGGGCGACCACTGGCGTCTCCCCTCCCTCAGTCCTCCTTTATCACAAATACCCCCCTTCTCTTTACCTTTCTTCATTCATATAATTATATTTCCTGAGCGTGAAATGTCAAAGAAGATTCCACAATAAAAAGTCTGAAGCTTTCATTGAAAAAAAGTACTAAGTACATATATCGGGTTAATTCTGGGGATCGTGGCCTCCCCGACTTTTAAAAGACCAGGCACCCCTCACTAAAAACCCTTACGTACTTTTAAAAAATTTCTGTTTTGCTCAATGAACGTGATCAACTAGGTTGTGGGATGGTTGGGGGTTTTGGGGGCCCCACCAGTAGCATCAGCCTGGTTGCCCAGGTTTTTACCAGCAAGCCTGGCCCAGGGCCCCAGGCTCCGGGAAAATGAAAAACTCGGGGAAAAATTTCATCAAACTTGTTATCAAAGAAAAAGGTGACAAAAATGTTTGAAAAACCCCTTCTTTTATTTTTTTCTAAAATAGAAAAAAAAAACTTTGCCAAAATGTACAACGTTTAACGGTTAGGTTCACACCCCCAGGACGGGCCCGTATTCCCTTTCCCCGTATGGTTGTCTTTCCAATGCATGCCCTTGAAGATCTTTCGGTTTTGGGGAAAAAATCTAGGAATTTAAACGGCAGTGGGGCCCCAAACGTGTACTATTTCCCGGTAAAATAGTAGGCACCTAGACAAGCACTTGTGGCGTACCGATGTGGGTCACCTTAACCTGGTGGCTAGATTTGACCGGTTTCACCAGACTAAGAACTAAAAACCCTCCCTGAAAAAATTTTGGGGGATTTTTTCCCCATTTGGTAAATTTTTTCCCCGGGGAATTATGGAAAAGGTAAACCATCTGTTTCTCTTCTTTTAACCAATTAAGGGGTTTGATGCGGTCTACACTATCTTAAAGGGAAAATTTTCCTGAGATGAACCTGCTGTCGCCGAAATGGATGGTTAATTCAGTGGATTTCTGTCGGCAGAAGTACTACATGAGGTCACCTTCAGGAGTGGTGAGTGATGGTGTGCAACTCAACTTCTTCGTGGGTTTACCGTCGTCCATTACAAGATGTGTGGGAATTTTTTACATAATTTTTCAAATGTAAAACATACATATGAATAATATAATAATTTTAATAAAATTTGATGCTGATTTGGCCTTCCGAGAAATTTCAGTGAGGGGGTAGAAAAAGCTGCGAGGGATGCAGGGGGGGGACACCATACTGAATTTAATGTGTGAACACTGGACTGATTTGTTTAATGCAATCAGGCGTTCTCAAAGGGCAATTGGTGTATATCGGCCTCAATCCGTAATTTAGAAATTGCTGAAAATTTGCTGAAGGTTTGGGGTAAATAGTGTGGAAAACCCTTACAATTTGGAAAAGGACGGAAAAATAGAGGATTTCCCAATGAATCCTTCTCAACAACACCCTCAGCTAAGTGACGCTTACCCATAATGTCCCTATTTTTTACATTGGTCATCGTAAACCCTAGCTGGTAGGGAATGTTGGGGTGTGCTCCATCAGTTTAAAGTGTCTTCCAGAAAATTAAATAGTAAGTGTTAATACTAATTTCTTTTGTGTCCCCAACAAACCTAATCATATATAGTCCACATTATTTTATAATTTACCCTTATTGGTATTAATTTTTTAATATTGTAATTAATTAAATTTTTAATGTCAGGTCATGCTTTTTGTGAGTGGTAGGGAGTGGGCATCGGGGGAGTTACAGTTCAGCGACCTGATGTGACTTAAATCCCTTTCCCTCACCCCAAAATTTCTTGCAATTTAAAAATTCGGTAATGCCCTTTATGCCTCCTGCAGGTGATTTGCTCACATAATAATAATAATAATTCACAAAAGCTGAATGCTACTGGTGCCTCTGGTTTCTCCCCCGCCTAAAAAAAAAAAAAAATTTTTCTAAGTCTTGCTCTACTAGTTCTGTGCAAGCTATCCTAGACCCCGTGCCCTAGGGAAAGGGTCGGGGTGGGTTCCCGGAGGACGCTTCTTGTCACGCTGGTGCAGAGTGTGAGGACTAGTGGAGGGCAGTGACCTTATTTTTAATTGTCAACAGGTAGTCTCCACTTTTAGAATCTTTGCTATGCTCTTCTGTTCCCACATCATAAAACAAAATTTTTTTTGTGTCAGTCATGACACCTGTTTCCCCTTCCACTGGTCTCTTCAAAAGTAACTCCTGACGACCCTGAGTGGCCATGGTTTATATCCACGGCCTAGGGGCTAGACTCAGCTGGGCGCCCGGCCTTTTGTGGCTGTCCGTGGCCCAGGCCCTAATACCGCTGCTGTTTCAAAAAGTTGACACCATAGACATTCTGCTGTTGAGCTCTAATTTTTGTAATGTAGGAAAGAATCTGATGTTTCTATCTTGTTTTGTGACGGTTCTGTGCTTCCTTCCTGGCAAACTTTGTGGTTCTGGTATTGTTACGAACGTTGATAAAGACTTGGATGTTTTTTTTCTTGCCCAATTAAGTGGCTCGGTGGGGGGGGCCCCAGCACCTTTTTTCGATGTCTTGGGGCCTTTGATTTCCCCACTTCAAGCCATGGAGGAAATTTAAAAGAGAGCCACATGTTTATGTATGTCAGAGTCTGGCTCTGACCAGGCTATAAGCTGATGAGTTTGAAGCAGCATTTGGGGCAGAATGTGGGGAAAATCCTGTGGTCTAACATTCGCAAAATCTAAAAAAATATAAGGAAAAAGGTTTCTATTCCTCGGCGTGTGATTTCTTATAGCATGGTGAACCGGCAGAGAATGAGAACGCCACTGTTATCTAAGCCAGCGTCGTGGCTTGGTTTTTTGGTTTGCTTGCACATGGTAAGGAGGATATTTGACTTCTCAATCCGAAAACAGGTGGGTGTGGTTCCCAGACTTGAAACATCCAGGGGGGCCGGTCTTGTTTCTAGCCCCGGGGCTGTCTCTGATGCTCTACCTTCATCCTCAGGACCTTAGAATGGGAACAGTGAGATGAAGGATTCCAAAAATCTGGGAAAAAACCTACCCTTTTGTCTGTAGTGGATGGGCATCAGGTGCCCCATCTCGGAAGAAAAGTCAACCTCCCCCCCCAAAAATAATCTGACAGTCGCTCAAAAAAATCTAGTTCTCAAGCCTATACATTGGTCCCTTCCTCTGAGAAAAAGAGGGACTGCTTCCCGAAGGACCGTTTGCGGCCTTAGGATGATTCTAACCCTGCAGGCTCATCTACAACCAAGAGACAGACACCGAAGGTAAAATTGGGCCATCTCTATTAGTAGCATCTCCCCTAAGGACGTTACCAGGAAGGCGGTTTGCTAGTCCCCCTTTTTGGCCAAATTTGTATTCTGTCATGCGATGGAACTGGGCCTAATCCCCCTTAATACAGGGCATTAGGCTCTGAAATTGGGCATTTTTTCTTTTAAATATAAATTTGTCAGTTCTATGTTTACAGGGGCAAAACGCCCTGGTTACCCATTTTTTTTTATGCCTTTGGACTCCCATCCTGGCATTGCTAAAAAGGGGTTTTGTTAATACCCTGGTCTATGCTGCTGTCCGTCCCCGAGATTTAACCGCACCCCTTTTTGGGGTTGTGACCTTCTGAATGAAGTTGACTCACGAAATCGTAAAAACCGTTTGCAAACAAACCCGAAACGAATTTGTTTGCAATCAAAACTCCTGGGATTTTTTAGGACTCGCTTATTATGCGTTCAACCCCCACCCATTCTGTATTTTGAGCGAGGTCGTCAAAAGAACCTGATGGTGTGCTCCTTTACCCCCCTCCAAACTGAGTTCCAGACCGCTCTGCTCTTGCTGACCTACTCTCGGCTACCCCGTCCCTTCCCCCTCCTGGGTGACTTCAGTATTCACCACCCTATGTGGGGTGTGGGTTGTATTGTGCTTCACAGAAGATTTTTTTTTTTTTTTTCAATCCTTGCCTGTAAGCATTCTGAATTATGAATCTCCCCCTTTTTATAATATTCATATGTTGTCTTGGGTCTCTCTCTCTGCAAGTTGTATGTATCTGAACTTCTGGTCTGTTCTCCAGAATTTACATAGTAGTGATGGTCCCTCCTTTCCCGGTTTGTTCTCCATTATGGAAGATGGAGAGGATCCCCGGACTGGCTTTTTTTTTTTTGAAGCTCGGCATAGATCTCTTGTGACCCTCCTGGTGATCTTCACGATGTACAGGGATGCCTTATGACCACTTCATTGGGTGTTGTCCTGGGAGAGGAGGAAGCTAGCATTGGTTTGGGGTTTCCCCACTTGCAAGTTCCTTAATGGAACAAGAACTGTGAAAACTGCCGGATTTTGCTCGGCTACTATTCCCCAAAGGGGATCACTATTCTCTGGTCGATAAGCTGGTATACCAACGGGTGTTGACTCAAAAAACGCATCAATATATGCCTGGTGTACGTCCTGGGTCGTATCTGGAGGGGGTTAATTCCTACACCCCTCTTTGACAGTTTGAAGTAAGATCAGAGTGATGTCGGGGGAATACTTTCCAAGCCCACTGCTCAGCCCTCTCCATCATTAACAGGCGGTGGATGACTCTTTTGGGGTGGCCAATATCTTAGCTGCAGGTTTTTCTTTTGAAGTGTCGGAAGCTACAGTCCAGTTTTTCCAGCCCCATTGTGGGTATGGTTTCCCCTATGAGGGACCCTGGTCTGTTGTGGGAAAAGGGGAATTGTCCTCCACGGCTCGGGGGAGGACTGGGCCCATTATGGCATGTCAAGATACGTTCCTCTAACATTTTTTACTGGATGTATTTAATTTTTTTGGACAAATGGTATGGTTCCCCTCAGATGGCGGCGGTCAGTGATTCTAGTTATCTTGAACCCAAACCCAAGACTCCATAAACTGTGAACTACTGCCCGGACCTTGTTGAGAAGCTGCATGTGCAAATTGTTTGGGGGGATCTGAATGTTCGTTATCTGGTATTTAAAGTTGAGAGGCTGCATTTCTTTGATACTGTTTGGCTTCTGCAAGTTCAAGTGGATGGTGGACCCCCGATTTGGCTTTGGTTCATCCAAAAAGGTTTTGCCAGTGTCCTCATACCTTTAACCCAAACCTATAACACAAAGTATCGTATCAAAGTATACGTAGGTGTAACATTCATCGACTGCAGACAAGTAAGAAGTTATAGAGGGGTTTAGCAGGATGTGGGGGTTTGGGTTTTCTCCCTCCCCCAAAAGTCACTTTGAGAAGAATCTGTCCCGATGAGGATCGGGCAAACATCTCGCCTATGAAAACCCCGTTTTTCTCCTGTCCTCTGGGTTAATCCTGCCACTGACTAATTTTTTTTTTTTAGTTTGTCCACTGCTTAAGCATTTCCCGGGTTTGACTTAGTTTTTTATATTAAAAAAAGTGCCTTTAGGGAACTCGAGGAACTCTTAGCAAGTCTTTTTTTAAAATTAATAATTTAATAGTGTTGATAACCGATGTTTGGGTTTTTTTATCTTCAAAGATAGTATATATTAATGTCGAGTGTTTTTTGTTTTGTTGATTAAGTCCCGTTAATTTTATCCTTGGCTTTACTTTTATGTGTTGTATATATATTTTATGGCTTTTAGAGCTTTGTGACCCATAGGGTAGAAGTGCTCTCAAAATATGACAAAAAATCTACAACCACTTGGGGAACGTATAAGGACACTGATCTCCAGAAGCCCGGCCACAGGCCAGGCTCATTTGGTGCTTCCTGGTTAACCAGGCAACGTAAAAAACCAATCCAGACTAATTCAGCTGAGAAATGGAAGCTCTTCTGCTAATCCAAACCTCCGCGAACTACCCTCAAAAAATCCACCAGGAAAATCTGCTTTCCAAAATATTGGTACTGTAATAAAATTTGCATAATAATACGTTAAATTAAAGCGCATTTCAGATGTGAGTCAGGTTTAGTACTGAAATGTGTAACTTTGGGAGTTAGTATGGTCATCTACATTAACCAGTGTATGCTGTCACCTATGCTGTGTCACCAGTGTTTTATGCCATCTATTCTGTGTGACCAGTGTTTCTTTGTCACCAGTGTATGTGTCACTAAAATTTGCACTGTTTTCACCAGTGTATGCTGTATCACCGATGTAAACTTTTCAATTTTTATGCTGTGTCACCCCCGTGTATGCTGTGTCACTAGTGTACGCTGTGTCCCTGTACGCACCTATGCTGTTCAACAGTGTATGCTGTGTCACCTATCTGTGTACCAATGTACGCTGTGTCAAAAATTTTCACCAGTGTGGGCAGTGTCACCTATGCTGTGTCACCAGTGTACGCTGTGTCAGTGCGCAGTGTCACCTATGCTGTCACCAGTGTATGCTGTCACCTATCTTGTCACCGGTTGCTGTGTCACCTATGCTGTCACCAGTGTATGCAGTGTCACCTATGCTGTGTCACCTATGCTGGTCACCAGTGTCGTGTGTCATTGGGGTGTGTCACCAGTATCGCTGTGTCACCCATGCTGTCACCAGTGTACGCAGTCTCACCAGGGACGCAGTGTCACCTTCTGTGTCACCAGTGTACGCTGTGTCATCATGATGTGTCACCTATGCTGTCACCAGTGTAGGCAGTGTCACCTATGCTGTGTACCAGTGTCGTGTGTCAGTGTACCAGTGTCACCTATGCTGTGTCACCAGTGTAGGGAGTGTCACCTAAGCTGTGTTACCAGTGTACGCTGTTCAGTGTACGCAGTGTCACCTATGCTGTCACCAGTGTATGCTGTGTCACCTATGCTGAGTCACCTATGCTGTGTCACCAGTGTACGCAGTGTCACCTATGTTCACCAGTGTTTCTGTGTCACCATGTACGCAGTGTCACCTATGCTGTCACCAGTGTATTTTGTCACCTATGCTGTGTCACCAGTGTACGGTGTCACCTATGCTGTGTCACCAGTGTCGCTGTGTCATTGCGCATGTCACCTATGCTGTCACCAGTGTATGCTGTGTCACCTATGCTGTGTCACCAGTGTACCAGTGTCACCTATGCGTCACCAGTGTATGCTTTTCACCTATGCTGTGTCACCAGTGTACGCAGTGTCACCTATGCTGTGTCACCAGTGTACGCTGTGTCTTTTACGCAGTGTCACCCATGCTGTCACCAGTGTATCTGTGTCACCTATGCTTGTCACCAGTGTACGCAGTGTCACCTATGCTGTCACCAGTGTATGCTTTTCACCTATGCTGTGTCACCAGTTAGCGTGTCACCTATGCTTTTCACCAGTGTACGCTGTGTCATTTCGCAGGGCACCTATGTGTCACCAGTGTATGCTGTGTCACCTTTCTTTTCACCAGGGACGCAGGGCACCCATGCTGTCACCAGTGTATGCTTTTCACCTATGCTGTGTCACCAGTGTACGCAGTGTCACCTATGCTTTTCACCATGACCTTTATTTCGGGTAAATTCAATTATGCTTTAACTTTAATTAAAAACATACCTAGTGTAGTGTATCGGCCCATGTTTCACCGTTGAGTGTCCCCTTGTGTTCAATCTGGGAAAATATACTGGGGTAAAAAATCTAATGTTTAACCTTTTTTTAAAAAACACTTTGAGTGTTATCACCCCCTTAGTGTTATCACTCCCCTTTAGTGTTATACTCCCTTTAATGTTATCACTCCCCTTTTGTTATCACACCCGGTGTTATCCTCCCTTAGTGTTATCACTCCCTTGAGTGTTATCACTCCCTTGGTTTATCACCCCCGAGTGTTATCACCCCCTTTGGGGTTATCACTCCCGAATTTTCACTCCCTTGAATGTTATCACACCCTTGAGTGTTATCACCCCTTGAGTTTATCACTCCCCTTTAGTGTTATCACCCCTTAGTGTTATCACTCCCCTTAGGTTTTCACCCCTTAGTGTTATCACTCCCTTGAGTGTTTCACCCCCTTTAATGTTATCCCCCCTTGGTTTATCACCCCGAGTGTTATCACCCCTTGAGTGTTATCACCCAAAAACCCCCTTTTTGTGTTATCATCCCTTGATGTTATCACCCCTTGAGTGTTATCAAATTTTTCCCTTTAGTGTTATCACCCCTTGAGTGTTTTTATCACCCCGGTGTTATCACCCCGAGTTTATCACCCTTGTGTTATCACCCCTTGGTGTTATCACCCTCCTTGAAAAGTTATCCAAACGAGTGTTATCACTCCCGAGTGTTATCCCCGAGTGTTATCACCCTTGAGTGTTATCACTCCCTTGAGTGTTATCACCCCTTGAGTGTTATCACTCCCTTGAGTGTTATCACCCCCGAGGTTTATCACCCCCGTGAGTTTTATCACCCCCGGTGTTATCACCCCCTTGAGTGTTATCATACCCTTGACGCCCCCTCAAACATGACCCTTATTCATTTATTTGAAAACCCAGGGTAGCAGAATATACCACAGTATAGACAAAAGATCCACAACCGGTCAGAAACCATGGTGGCGAAACATCTTCCAATAAAATCCCAAAAACCCACTGTCTTATTTATATACACAGCGTCTGTGGTGTAACACAGTAACCCCTGGTTGATCAGGTCCAACATGAGGCCTGGTCACAGCCCGGGGCCGCAGGGGGGTTGACCCTGGTGTAGCGTAACTAATGTGGGGGAGTGGGCCGCCCAAACGACGACCCATGCAACGAACTACAGGTGGGGTAGAATTTAAAATATTTCACTTTTTTAAATTTAGGCAGAAATAGTGTCATGGGCAGCTATGAGTGAGAGAGCCACCAACACCGACGGCACAAGGTAACCACCAGATGAGCTTACCTGGGACAGGGCCGAGCTGCGGGGGTAGTACCCCATAACTGATCACAGAGATTTTCTCCCTCCCTCCGCCTCCCCCCCAAAATGAAGACAAATACTGTAGTTAATTTATTATTTTTTCAACTTAAACAGCATTTACAGCGTGAATGTCTGAAGCTTTTGCTAGTGGATTTAATATAATAGTAACGTAAAAAAATTTTAATAATAGCAATAAAATAATAGTAGCAATAATAATAAAATTGGCTCATGTTACCTCCGTTTTCCTAAAGTTAGGTACTTTCTGTGGTGTGGAATTCCGTGGAGTGTGGCAAAGAACAGTTTACAAACATTGTCCAACATTTTCATTGCAATGACAGGCGACCTGTTCAATTTCCCTCGAATTACCGTTTGTTTATTTCTGCCTGATCTAACTTCACAGGAAATTTAATTAGTCATTCTCTGCGGGGTTACGTTAGCATCTTTTAAACGTTTATTTGGGGCGTTGATTGTTGAAGGATGGGTGTGACAGGACGGGTTTTTTTTTTGGGGGCATTCGTATAATTATTCATAGGCATATAACCCCTTTTCCCCCATCGAGTCTAAGTCTTTGTCATGACTATAATGCAACGCATTATTATTATTATTTTGTTATCTGGTATAACCGGGGATGTAGAAAAGGACTGAGAGGGAGTCGGTTAACTGAGGCGCTGTGCAAGTGGAAACTGGAAGATTGGACAAGTGGATGCTAAAAAAAGGTTGTAGAGGGGAACGGGAAAAGACTGGAAGAGGATGCAGACTGGAGCTGGTATATAAATGGTTGTCCCGAGCGACTAACCGGTTAATTCTCATTACAATAGAAGATACTTCTGGGGAAATCAAAGAATATTAATTTGATAAAATACAGTAATAAAGGGCAGCCACTAGAGTTAGAGAGGCTCTGGGGCCCAGAGGTTAGCGAACTTTCCGTCAAAGAACAAAAGCAAGCTAGTCCCTCCGTAGGTCCCAAATGACGGCACATCGTTTAGCTTTCAGAACCCCCAAAAAAAGCCCAAAAAAACTTCCCCGGAAGCGAAGTGAATGTTCTTTAAAGAACACATCTACAGTACGCCACCTAATTCTTTCGATAGTTATATTACATTTTATATGATAATGTCCTTCATACAAGTGGGTTTTATACATGCTTTGACATATGTCAGCCTGGTAACATTTCGGCACTGAGGATGAGGATATCGTCAAAATATTTCATTAAGGGTTCATCAACTACGACGCTTCAAGGGTTTCGTTCAGCAGAGTTAATATTAACCATCCCCGGGTGGGGTTCGAACCCGTGTCATTACGATTTCGTGAGTCAGAGTTAATATTATTTGGGAATTACTTTTTCAGGACCCTATTCCATACACAGGAGACATCACCATTTCATCATCACAGAGAGAGGAAGAAACAAAATTATACATAAAAAGAAAAAAAGAGAGAAAGGAAATTTGGACTAGAGTATTTAACTAATAATACATTTTGCTATATACCAGTGTAGATTCACAAGTGAAATACCCTCTTTTTAAAACTACATTATCTGCCACAAAATACGTTAAACCCTGGCACAACTATCTGAACCCATAAAAAAACTCGACCCAAACTAGAAAGCTGCATTTTTTTATCACCACCCGGGGTGGCGCGACTAGTTTGATAGTATAAAAATCATTCCTGAACATAGTTAATTCATATAGTTGCAGACAGCCCGACACAGGGCATACACAAAAAAAGGAATGGAAGACGAGATTGAGGAACGAAGAGAGAAGGAGGGGGGGAGGAGGGAATGAAGGAGAGGAGGGGAAAAGGGGAAATTTAAAGAAGGGGTCAATGTACCATCATTCGTAGCCTCACCTTCCTCTGCATCCCGCCTCAAGGGCGTCGTTAACGGGGGTAACGACCATTCAGAATCGTTCCTCCCTCACGAGCCATTCCTTAAGCCTTCCCCCCTATATCTTATTTCCTGTTCTCTTCCTTCTTTTTTCCTTTTCCTGGTCTCCAAATCTTGTCCTTCCCCCCCACTTCAGATTTTTATTCATCTTCAGGGTTTTTGCATTCTTTTTTTTTAAATCTTCCTCGTCCCCTTTTCGGTTGAAAAACATCTCTGCCTCCTCCTGCCTTCTCTCCGCCTTCCTTGCCTCCTGTTTTCCGTGTCTGCCTTCTTCCTTCTTTTTCAGCTCGTGTTCCAAGCTCCACTTTTTTTTTCCCTTTTCCCCCTGTGAGGGGCCTGGCTCGAGTGTCTTCTCTCTTTGTGGAGGGGCCCTTTTACCTTTAGTAAACACGGGTTGCCGTTTATGTTGGCGCCTTGGTGTGAACTTCCCCTGGCAACACGGGCAGCTCTTTCTTGACGTTCTTCTCAGGTAACGGGAACACGGGTAGCTTTTTTTCTTGGGCTTTTGCCAGATAGCTGGAAACACGGGCAGCTCTGCCTGTCTTTGCGGCTGTCTTGCCAGATGCTGAAAACAGGCGGCTCTGTTTCGACGGTTTTCTTGCCAGATATGTCATTATTATGCCGGAGTCTTATGGCGACTGATGAATGGAAAGGTGTGGGATCCAAGGCAAGGGTGCCCAAACTTAGGCTCATCGCCCCCTTCATTAAGTTTCTGACTGTTCATCGCCCCCCAAAATTTATTATATGAAATAATTTTAAAAATAGTACTTTAACTATTAGTACTACGAATAATAATAATAATGACTTCATAAAAATAGGTAATATTTAAATTTTGAAAAAAATAAAATTTAACATAGCCTTTTTTTACTGATATTTGGTTGGAAGGTCACAGATACGCAAAGTACGTCACAAAAAAGGAAAAAAAACACAACGCAAAGTACGTCACAAGATACACAACGCAAAGTACGTCACCAGATATTTTCTGACCCTCAACATCTTCAAACCTCACCTAACCTAACTTAAAAATCTAACCTAACCCAACAAAAACTTCATTGGGGGTCAAACTGATCACTATGGCCGGTTATATAAATGCCACATGCCCACATAGTGCCACATGACTATAAGTACCACCCAAATTTCCCCCAAACGGAAAAAGTGCCACATCCCCCTAATACAGTGGCCAAATCATTAACAGGTGCCACATGCCACATAGTCCCCATTTGACCCCACAAAAAAATTGTGTCCACATGCCACATAGTACCAAATTTGCCCACAAGGCCCCACATGCCCACATAGTACCACATCCCACAAGAAACCAATGCCCACATAGTACCACATGCCCACATAGTACCCATGCCCACATAGTACATGACACATAGTACCCATGCCCACATATCCCAATTAAAAAAAGGTGTATTAACCAACAGTACTTTCAACACCTTCCCTTTAAGTTCCCCCCATTATTATTTTTTCCCATAAAGCACTAACCCCGTAGGGGTCATAAACACGACCTGGGAAATGTGAGGTAAGCGGTTCCGGGGAAAAGGGGAAAAAAGCTCCCATTTTTTGGATCAAAAACCCCCCTTGAAGGGTCCCCGTCTCAGAATAAACAGGTCTTGGTGGTTTTTTACCCCTCAACCCATTTTCCCCACAGAGAAAAAGAGAGAGAGAGAGAGAGAAAAGGGGGGGGGGGCGTTTAGATGTTAACGTTCTCTATGTTTCCCCTCAACCTCGGTGCCAGACGAAAAATGACCTCCTTACAGTTTCCTTACTTCCGGTTAGAAAACATTTGTATGAAACGTTAATATTTATAAAGTTATAATAAGAGTACCCCGAGAGGTGTATGTCTCAGTTATATATACAAAATGTATATGTCTCTTTCCACAATGAAGTACAATCCCTTAATGACCCTTTGAGTATGATAAAAATGAAACCCATTAACTAACCTGTATAACACTTTCTGTTGAGCGTGTAACCTGGTTAGAAAATTTGTTAATCAACGTGTCACCCTTTTGGGAAAACAGCAAGTAACATTTTCAATGATAAGCTCCTTTGAAACTTAAGTGAGACAAACTGTTTTATTTGAGGCTGTGAAAACTCTTGATACAAGGAACTGGGCAATCCCCTTTCTTCGATCATCCCCATTCCCCCTCCCCTTCTTACTTCCCCCGTCCTCTTCTTACTTCCCCCGTCCTCTCCTTACTTCCCTGTCCTCTCCTTTCTTTCCCTGTCCCCTCCTTACTTTCCCCGTCCTCTCCTTACTTCCCCGTCCTCCTTACTTCCCCCGTCCTCCCTTACTTTCCCTGTCCCTCCTTACTTCCCCTGTCCTCTCCTTACTTTCCCTGTCCTCTCCTTACTTCCCCCGTCCCCTCCTTACTTCCCCGTCCCTCTTTACCCCCTGTCCTCTCCTTCTTTCCCTGTCCTCTTCTTACTTCCCCTGTCCTCTCCTTACTTTCCCTGTCCTCTCCTTACTTCCCCTGTCCTCTTTTTTCTTCCCCTGTCCTCCCTTTCTTTCCCTGTCCTCTTCTTACTTCCCCGTCCTCTCCTTACTTCCCCCGTCCCCTCCTTACTTTCCCCGTCCTCTTCTTACTTTCCCCGTCCTCTCCTTACTTTCCCCGTCCTCTCCTTACTTTCCCCGTCCCTCCTTACTTCCCCTGTCCCCTCCTTACTTCCCCCGTCCTCTCTTTACTTTCCCCGTCCTCTCCTTACTTCCCTGTCCTCCTTACTTTCCCTGTCCTCTCCTTTCTTCCCCTGTCCTCTTTTACTTCCCTGTCCCTCCTTACTTTCCCTGTCCTCTTCTTACTTTCCCTGTCCTCCCCCATTTCCCTGTCCTCTCCTTCTTCCCCCGTCCTCTCCTTCTTTCCCTGTCCCTTTTTCTTTCCCCGTCCTCTCCTTACTTTCCCTGTCCTCTTCTTCTTTTTCCCCCGTCCTCTCCCTTCTTTCCCTGTCCTCTTCACTTCCCCCGTCCTCTCCTTTTTCTTTCCCTATCCCTCCTTTTTCTTCCCCCGTCCCCTTCTTCTTTCCCTGTCCCTCCTTCTTTCCCCGTCCTCTTCTTCTTCCCCTGTCCTCTCCTTCCCCTGTCCTCTCCTTACTTTCCCCTTCCCCCCTTACTTTCCCTGTCCTCTCCTTACTTTCCCTGTCCCTCCCGTTCCTCTTTTAAAATTTTGTGTCTAGCTTTTCTTCCACTATTCACTTCCCCTACTCATTCCCCCCATCACCCACCTCTTCCTCCCCCACCCACCCCTTACCTCACCTCACCCCCCCCTTACATCACCTCCCCACCCCTTACCTCCCCCCATCCACCCCTTTCCCACCTCATCCACACCTTACATCACCTCACCCACCCCTTACCTCACCTCATCCCCCCCTGACCTGACCTCACCCCCCCCTTCCACCTTATCCACCCCACACCTCACCCACCCTTACCTCAATCATCCCCCCCTTTCCCCACCTCCCCCCCCTTTCCCTCACCTCATCCACCCCTTTCCCTCACCTCACCCCCCCTTTTCCCCTCACCTCACCCCCCTTACCCCCCCTCACCCACCTCTTTCCCACCCCCCCACCCCTTTCCCCCCCTCCTCCTCACTTAAAGAGTCTGCTGCTGCTTTCTGAGTGAGGGGGAAACATAATGTGTTTCTGCCATCCATCTCCCCCCTCCCCCAACACTCCCTTCTTTGGGGTCAGAAAAATTTTTTGCCCATCCTACCCCGATCCTTCCTGCTCACCAGGCAGACACACCCTCCTCCCCCCTCCCCTCTCTATTTCTTCTCTACCCCCCGGTTACATCCCCTCTGCGTTCTCCTATCTGATCCCCCAATGGATTTTCACATGTATATTCACCTCTTATTCAGGGTCCTCCTCCACCTTCCCTCCCGGGGCCTTTCGCTACTACTCCATCTCCTTTCAATCCCCTTTTTGATCCCCCTCCCCCCTACTTCCAACACTCTCTCACTACTGTATTCTCTACATTCCCCCCTTTTTCATTCCTCCTCTCTACCTCCCTCTTCCTGTCCTACACATCCTTTACCTGTGGCATGCCTGTGATCGGCTTGGGTGGTTCCCCCCCGCTCGGTCGAGGCCAGGCTTTCTTGACTGCCTGATCAACCCGGCTGTTGCTTTTAGTGTTCCCAGTTCCCCCCGGGAAAAGGTTGTTAGTAGTCCCGTTTTTTTTCAAAATTTTTTTCTAACAATATTTCAAAAGGGCTTCGGTAACAAGTTGAAGAGTCTTGGACCCGCATGTTAATACAGTTCTCTAGCTGTGAATTTGGGAAAGAATACTTTTTAGGTGAGTAGCTATAGTCTGGGTTTAAAAATATATGACCTATAATTATATGCAATTACAATCATTGGCGTATGTCACACACCCATACCTTTGATGAGTTTCAAGAGTCTTTCTCTCCCGGGCCCGGCCACAGGCCAGGCTGTCTGGTTTAGCCTGGTCATTTAGGCTATTGCTGCAGGCTCCGGCCCCATTCCTCCAGCCTGGTTGATCTGGCACCTGGTAAAAACTTGCCCAAGTTCCTCTTGAAGACTTCTACACTTACCCCAGCAGTGTTTATGTATCTTCTGGTAAGATGTTGAATAATCTTGGGCCACGAATGTTGATAAAAGTTCCATTATTGTCCCCACTATACCCCTGATTTTCAGGGGGGTTATTTTGCACTTCCTCCTATATCTCTTACTCCAGATGTTGTTATGGCAGAGTACTTTCCCGGTATTTGTTACATGTATCTCTCCTCCGCTCAATGAGTACATATTTAAGACTTTAAGGCGTTCCCAGTAATATAAAAGTTTCTGGCTCTTGGGGCGTAAACGATCTCTGTATTTTTTCCCGTTCGATATTTCTCCAGCCCTAAAGGGGCCGTCAACACTGAACAGATTCCCAAAAGAGGAGCACTAGCGATTTGAAGAGTGTCACCATAGGTATTATTTCTTTTGTTTTGAAAGCCTCATTACCCCCCCGTCATCCTCCTGGCTGTTGTGACCTTTTTCTTATTGTGTTTTTTTGAAAGGTCAGCTGACGAAATTTTTCCCAAGTCTTTACATGTTCCTTTCGTTCATTTGACGATCCTCTTGTTTTTGTATACAGTTTTCCCTTTTTAGTACATCATTCTGGAACTTATCACCACTGAACGTCATGTTGTTGCCCCTGCCCACGGGAAAAACACTGCATGCCCCCCCGACCAAAAACCAGATGCTAAGGGTATAATGAGGGGGGTTCCCGTTATGCTAGCACCTTGGTTCAACCAGAATGACAAGGAAGTCCCCCAAAAGTTGTGAAGCCATTTTGGGAGACTCTTGAGTCAATATTAGCAGACTTACCTCCAAGTCTGATCAAAGACGTTCTCACCGTGTCTCTTGCTTGCAAATTGCCTTTCTGTAAAATTCCTCTGTAAATATTTTACATATTGCTTGCTTTTTGGTGAAGGAAATATATAAAATTTACTCTCCCTTCGTTTTCATTCCTCGTTTCTTTTTGGGATATCGTGTTACAACCAGGTGTGCAGCCCACTAGTCTACACCTGTTTTCGAAATTTGGCGTATAATTACTCTTTGTTGATATCAAACCTCTGAGGCGTATAGATTGAATACTGTGCCCACCATCAAGGGAAAATTGGTGGTGCAATAAAATTTATTGCTGCTAGGTAAAATAATGCCCTTTTGTACTTTGACGATCACAACGAAGATGGCGGAAGATTCTATATGCGAATATCTAAGTTGGATCATCTTTTCTATAAAGTAGTGGCAGCCATCCAATGGGGTTACAGTCACTGCCATAAACTAGTGGTTAGAACCACTGAGAGATACTTTCATTCGAAGCGTCTTTTGCATTAGCCGGGAAAGGAAGTGAACTAGACAAATTTTTTAGTTGTATAAGGCATACATTTGTTTTGGTAAATTCCGAGAACTTTAACTATGAGGCCTGGTCACAGACCGGGCCGGGGGCTTGACCCCGAAACCCTCTCGAATATACCTACAAAAGCCTCTCAAATCAATGATGCAATATGATCAACAACAATTGTTATTTTTAAACTGGGCAGCCCTTAATGATGATCGTCGCTCGTCATGAGAATAAAAAAAAGGTCAACCTATAAGCTTTGGCTTTTTCCTGCACCCTAATATTATACCTCTTTCCCTAACACTAATAATGAAGATAATGATGAACCAAATACTCAATAATATCATGATTTCTATGGTCATTATTATGAGTTACCTCCTCTACATCATCCTTCGGCTTGCTCTTGTTCCTTGGGTTTAAATAACTTCAGATCCTCCCACTTGAAAAATGAGCAAGAAAGATGGTAGCTGCACTTCCACATATACGACAAAAACCATCAGAGGTCCTGAAACTGATCCATTGCTGCAGTTGCAGTGGATCATTTTCGTCTGGCGGTCAACCGAACATTCTGAGATAAAGAAAAAAAAGTTAATGACCCAAGTAGGACCGAAACGTCGTCATGTTTCGTTCTCATATGTGAGGGATATTTGTGTACCCCGGGTAAAAAAAAAGAACCCCACTAAACTTGGCGGGTCTGGGTGTGGAAGATGCTCGTACAGCAGAGTCTTTCATATGCAGGATGAAAATGAGTCCTCTTTTGTTTTCCTTGAATGCCTCAGCAGTTGGAAGTAAAATTTTAAGTTTTGGGAAAAAGACGTGCACCTTCTTTCAGTGTCTTGGAAGCTAAACTTTTTAGTTGTTTTCTGAAGTTGTTCCTCCCGCCTCACACTCTTGACCATAGCAAGCTACAGTGAGCACTGGTGACGCATCAATAACATTGTCTCTTAGACTTTCAAATATTTTCTGCTTCAAGAGTTCAGTAACTGAGGCACCAAAGGGTTTTATAAACAAAGTCCTTTTGTGGACTCCATCAAAATTATTGTGGCCAGCTGTCTCTTTTTCCCGTAAAGCACTAACAACGAAAGATGCCAGTTTACTGATAGTTCTTGGGGAGTCCCCAGAGTTTTCTACTCCCCGACCCCGGGCCCTAGGCCAGGCTCGTCTGGGGCTTGCCTGATCAACCCGGCTGTTGCTGCTGACGAACATATCCATCACCGCCTCGTTGATCTGGCACCTGGTAAAGATACCTCAATTTCCTTTTGACTTCTACACTTGTCCCAGCAGTGTTTCTGAAACTTCTGGAAGATGTTCAATAGTCTGGGGGTCTTCGCCAGTTTTTGGATAACTAACCCACTGCTTGCTATATGCACTGATGATCTATAAGTAAGCCTGACTGCCAGAGTTGTTTCACTGTATTCAGAAGTTCATCACATACAATATCAATCAACTGTTTTTTTCGTGACAGCACAACTTTTGGGGTGGAAGAAGAAAATTAAAATGCAGCTAATGTTTTTTAGAAACTGAGTTGCGTTACATCTTCCACTTTTGATACGTTACTCATGGTAAAAGCCCAAGACTGGGGCACCTAAACTCTCCCCAATTTTGCTGCTAACATATTTCACAAAATTCGCAATTAGGTCTGAAAAACTCCTTACTTGGGAATGAACAGCTAAAAGGGTACATTCATTGTAATAATGACATCCGATGTCTCTGAAGTGCATTTTATCTTTTGATTTTGATTTAGCAACTCGCACCCCTGGGACCTCCACAGATAGCCGGAAGAACTGGGACCTCCACAGATATTGACCGGAAGAACTGGGACCTCCACAGGAGGGCCCCCGGGAAAACACAGTGAAGACAAAGTTGGAAGGCGTATGAAAATTTAAAATCAGCATGTAAATGAGACGAGATGAGCCGGAAGACTTGATCGGGTTTTTTCACCTAAACAGCGAGGGAAAATCAATTATGCAGACTCGCTTTGTGAAAGCAATCACGCGGCCCAATTTTCGAACACATTTTAAAAAAAAAAAAGAGAGAAATGGAGGGGAGAGAGGAAAAAATAAAAAAGAGGGACCACATAAAAATGTGTTTTTTTATTTTAAAGATTTCCAGGAAAGGGACCTGGGGGGTATTTTAACAGAAACAAAAAACATATTAAGACCACTACTGGGGGGTGCAGCGCCAGCCCGGCTGGTTCCAGAACTCGTTTGTGATATAAGGATGCAAAGTTAAAAACTGATAATGAGAGAAATTCTTACAGTGTGAAGGTAGTTGCGGTGGACGATTTTTACATAGTTTAAACCTAATGCCCCGGTATCTTACTGCTTTATGCTCCCCCCAAAGTCAATAATATAAGTGTTTACCCTGAGATCATTCCCCTCTCTGTGTTATCCCCCAGATATATTCAGTCTCTCTTTATATATCCTGGAATATTTCCTCTCTCGTGTATTTTTCCTTGATATCCCCTCTAAGCGTATTTTCCTGAGATATATTCTCCTCTATACGTGTATTTTCCTGAGCGTATATATAGAGCTACTCATCGGAATAAAATTGTAAGGAGGTTGACTATATCTGAATATAACAAAGACAAATAGAGTCGGAGGCCCCGCTACTGTCAACGGAGACGGAGTCAACAGAGTCCACCCGGGAGACGGAGCCCAACAGAGGGCCCATCAACGGAGACGGAGCCCAACAAATTCCATGAAACATTTTAAGGGGTTAATGTGCGGCATTATTTAGGTCATATCTTTAATATCTTCTGCAAATATGCCAGAAAAACGAGACACTTTGGCAACAAGGGGTAACTTTATTAGGGAAAACTTTTTGCCAGCCAGTGGCTTCTTCAGTCCAATACGGGTGGCGAAAATGGGGGTTTTGGGGAATCAGTCCCCGGCCGGAGTCGATATGTTCAGTCCATCAATCCTCATCAATGATGGAATAAAAAAATTGTCCAGGTTTAGGGACTATAAAAATCCTCCTCATCTTCCACCGTTCTTCTGTTTTGGGCTGAAGAACCCTGGCAAAATTTTTTACGATGTACCCAAATGTTGCACAAGTGTTCACAAATATTGCCAAAAGTCTCGTTTATCAACTTGTCAGTTTCTAAAACCTTACATAAATACGAATAAAGACTCGTTTCAGTCATACACGGCATAGGTCAGGCAGTGTACAATGAAAAACCCAAAGGTTTTAATACTACTACTACAACAACAACTACAACAACCATGATGGTGTAGGAAGCCCCGGGGGTAGGATGTGTTTAAAAGTTCACGGGGGAGTTTAACAATTTTAAAAATGTCCAAAAAAAACCCACTCAAGTAAAATTTTGTTAAGACCAGGTTCCAGTACGCCCGGGACCCCCAATCAAGTCAAAAAAGATGGCCCGGGAAGGACCGAAACGTCGTCACATGTTTCTCAGTGCAAGTCATCCTGAATAGTTACCAACCACGGTATTGTGATTTTTTTTCCAATATTAAACTGTGCGGTGATAACACAAAACAATATATGAAATAAATAAAAGGACCCCGTCCAGGAAAAAATAGGTGAATCACTGGGGAAGAAGATAAAGGAATGAAAAAAAAAGATGGGGGAGAGAATGTTAGGGGACTTAGATGACAGTAAAACAAATATTTGAAAGTATTTAAGGGAGATAAAAAGTTTGGGCCCGCTCTTAAAAGATAGTGACTGTGTTGTATACCTCAGGTATAAACTAAGAAGGCTTTGTTTTTACCCGGGCCAGGCATCAGTCTTAGCCAACATCAGTCTTGCCCCACATCAGTCTTAGCCACAAATCCTTACCTTGGCCCAGGGATCAGTTACCTCCCCCATCAGTTTTTGCCACACAGTCCTTGGCACATCAGTCTTGCCCCACATCAGTCTTCCCCCACAGCTTGCCACCCATCAGTCTTCCTTTAACCCCACATCAGTAACTCAGGGGATTTAGGTGCAACTATTAATAAATAAATTGACAGTTATAATGCTATTTAGAATAAAAAAGGGGTGATGTTATTTAAATTATTTAAAAAATTGGGGTTTCCCCAGAATGTAAATTTCCATATTTGTTAAAATATAATCAATGGATTTTATAGTTTTAGAAATTTCATTACAGAAACAAGTTCAAAATTAATATAAAGGCATTAAATGTTGCCAGCATTATATGGATATTGAAATACAGTGGACACACTTAAGAGTCAGTTCTTTTTAAAAATTCCTTTGCTAGAATTTTTTTTTAAATGTGTGTGTGTGGGTGTGTGTGTGTGTGTTTTGGTGTGTACTACCATTTGTGGTTGCAGGGGTCGATTCACGGCTCTTCGCCCCGCCTCTTCATGATATCTACTAGGTCCTCTCCCCCCTGCCCCAAAGGGGCTTTATAAAACCCCCGTTTTAAAAACATGAAAGGCCTGCCCCCACTATGTCACTTTGTAGGGTTTTCCACTTCCTGACAACTCTAGACTGAAGAAATACTTCCTAACACCCTTTTGACCCCCATAATTTCAATTTTTAAATTGTGACCCCTTTTTTTCGGGGTTCCTTTTGGAACATCCTGTCTCTGTCCACCTTGTAAACCTTTCGCACTATTTTATATGTCGTTATCATGTTTTCCCCCTAACCCTCCTGTCCCCCAAAAATGTCGTAAAAGGGTTTCCCTTAACCTTTCTTTTTTAGGACAACCCCCTTAGCTCTGGGATTAGTCATGTTGCAAACCTTTTTTTCTCTAATTTTTGACGTGCTTGACCAGGTGTGGATTCCAAACTGGTGCTGTACCCAAATGGGCCTGGCGTACCGGGGGTCAAATTTGAAGATTCCTTACTGAGGTATCGGAACGCTATTCTTGTTTGGCCCGGCGCCCATATGCTGCAGCAGTTATCTGGTTTTATGTGTGCCTCAGGAAATGTTCAGGGTTTTACTCACCCCCAAGATCTTTTTTTTTTGAGTGAGGTTTTCCCCAATTTTTCCACCAAAATTTTTTGTGTGCGGGCTTCTTTTCCCTTCCCCGATCTTCATGATTTTCATTTGGCGGGTTTAAAATTTAAGGAACCAAATTGCTTGGGCCAGGTTTTAGCCTATCCAGGTTTTTTGTAGTCCTGCCTGATCCTCATCCGATTTAACTGTCCTCATTAACTTCACATCATCTGCAAACAGGGACACTTCTGAGTGTACCCCTTCCTTCATGTCATTCAATATCCCAAAAAATAGCATGGTCCTAGGATGACCCCAAACCCGCCGTCACAGGCGCCCACCCCCTGACACCTCGTCACGTACCATGACTCGTTGTTCCCCCCTTCCCCAGATATTCTCTGATCCATTGCAGTGCCTTTCCGTTTTGTGGCTAATCCTCTATTTTTTGCATTAAACTTTTGTGAGAAACTGTGTCAAAGGGCCCTTTCTTGAGTTCAAAAAAATGCAACCTATCCCCCCCTCTCTCTCTGTCTTTTTTCCCGATCTTGCTAAAACCCCAGATTTTTGGACACGGGTTTTTCCTTCCCTGAAACCGTGCTGGTTGTCGTTTAAAAGTTGTGTCTTTCTAGCGCCCCACCACTCCCCTGATAATCTTCTCCATGATTTTGCATACTATACACGTCAGTGAAACAGGTCTGTAGTTTAATGCCTTGTGTCTGCCCTTTCAAAAAATTGGGGACAACATTTGCCATTTTTCCATACCTAAATATTGCCCAGTTTCTGGATGTTAAAGATTTTGTTAGTGGCACAAAAGCATCTCTGCCCCCTCTCTAAGGACCCATGGAGAGATGTCCCGGGCCCACTGCCTTTGAGGTATCAAGTTAATGCAGCTTCTTCCCCGCTCCTCGGTTGTGTGTATTTATCCAGCACTTTTTGTATCCTTGTTTATATCCCCCTATTCTGACTTCCTGGGTTCTTCCTCTCTCCACTGTAAATACTTCTTTAAATCTCATGTTTAGCTCCCCATTTCTTGGTCATTTTTGTGAACTCCCCACCTTCCTTCCCCAGCCTGATTTCCTGGGCCTTGACTGTTGTTTTTTTCCCCCTGATGTGGCTATACAACACCAACTTACTTTTGATGCTGTCATTTTCGTATTGTCGTGAGCCTCCCCTTTTTATCTGGATTTGTTTTTTGGGTCTTGGGTAATCTCTTTATTTTCCTGGGTCCTTTGTCTTCTGTACTTTTTCCATTCTTTCGTGCATTTGTTTTTTCTCCTCTACACTTTTGGATGAACCAAGGGCTGTTTTGGTCTTTCCATTATTTTGTTTCCCCTTGGGGAAAAAACCTCCTTTCCCCCTTTCATTTTGTTGTCCCTAGTCCATTATTTATTTTTGGTTTTCCTGATTTCTTTCCCCTGAACGTCTTGCAGGAAGTTTTCATGCCTGTGTAGTCCTCCATTTTGTAGTTTGGCTTCCACCTGTAGCTCAACTAGTTTTAAAACACAGAATCACATGATCACTGCTCCCAAAGGGGGCCTTTTTACGTGATATCCCCGATGTCCGAACTATCAAGGTGAATATTAGGGCCAGTCTTGCTACTTCATCCTCATCTATTTTCAGTGTCTTTAAATGTTGATGCATGAGGGTTTTTCCCGTACCACATCCATCATCTTGGCTCTCCTTTTTTCGGACCCCATGGGGCTCAGGTTTTCCCCGTCAATCTTTTTTTGATTGAAATCCAGCACTGTCTGCACCTCCCCGCATTGTGTGTTTTTACACTGTGTGTACCTCCAGCAGGGGTGCAC
>WNWK01022486.1:0-32470 GCA_009830355.1 Cherax destructor
AAAACAAAGACGAGAACAACATCCAGTATTGGGCCCTGCTAAAAGGAGATGGGTCTTACACAGATGACAGCAAGGAAATGAGTGAGTTACTAAAGTCCCAGTATGACTCAGTTTTTAGTGAGCCGCTAACCAGACTAAAAATTGAAGACCTAAATGATTTTTTTATGAGAGTGCCACAGAACCTGGTAGACGCAAGCCTATCTGACATTACCCTGATGCCACATGACTTTGAAAAGGCGATAAATGACATGCCCATGCACTCGGCTCCAGGCCCCGACTCATAGAACTCAGTGTTCATCAAGAACTGCAAGAAGCCCCTATCACATGCTTTTAACATCCTATGGAGAGGGAGCATGGACACTGGGGTCATCCCACAGTTACTAAAAACAACAGACATAGCCCCACTCCACAAAGGCGGCAGTAAAGCAATGCCAAAGAACTACAGACCAATAGTGCTAACGTCCCATATCATAAAAATCTTTGAAAGGGTTCTAAGAAGCAAGATCGCCACTCATCTAGATAACCATCAGTTACACAACCCAGGGCAGCATGGGTTTAGAGCAGGTCGCTTCTGTCTGTCCCAACTACTGGACCACTACGACAAGGTCCTGGATGCTCTAGAGGACAAACAGAATGCAGATGTTATATACACAGACTTTGCAAAAGCCTTTGATAAGTGTGACCATTGTGTGATAGCACACAAAATGCATGATAAAGGAATAACAGGAAAAGTTGGTAGATGGATCTATAATTTCCTAACAAGTAGAACACAAAGAGTAGTAGTCAACAGAGTAAAGTCTGAGGCAGCTACGGTGAAAAGCTCTGTTCCACAAGGCACAGTACTCGCTCCCATCCTGTTCCTCATCCTTATATCGGACATAGACAGGGATATCAGCCACAGTGCTGTGTCTTCCTTTGCAGATGACACCCGAATCTGCATGACAGTGTCCACCGTTGAAGACACTGTAAGACTCCAAGCAGACATCAACCAAATCTTTAAATGGGCTTCAGAAAACAATATGAAGTTCAATGATGAGAAATTTCAATCAGATATGGAAAACGTGAGGAAATTAAAATCTCATCGGAGTATAAAACAAATTCCAACCACACAATAGAGCGAAAAACTAATGTCAAAGACCTGGGAGTGATCATGACAGAGGATCTCACCTTCAAGGACCATAACACTGTAGCAATCGCATCTGCCAGAAAAGTGACAGGATGGATAATGAGAACCTTTAAAACCAGGGATGTCAAGTCCATGTTGACACTTTTCAGGTCACTTGTTCTATCTAGGCTGGAATATTGCTGCACACTGAAATGCAGCTACCACCCCAGCCCCACCCTGGGGTTGACAAAACGCCAGACGATGCCATATTGTCTGTTCCCTCAGGTAGAGAGTCGGAATGGACAAAAAAATATGAGAATATAGAGATCAAATAAAAAGGGAACATTACTAGAATATAAGAGAATAGACAGTAGCGGTCTATTCTCTTGGAAGTATACTGCCACCACCTGCTCTTTTAATAGTGGAAGGGGTAAAATAAATGATAGTCATAGGAGAAGGGAGGAAAACATGGGGTTTGGGTTAGAACAGGAGAAAACCCAGTGAGAAATAATACAGGATAGTTAAAACAAGATAGGGGTCCTAATAAGTACTGGCTCTTAGGGTAGCATGGCCTGAAAACACGAGCAGTAGGCACCTTATCAGGGGCTTGACTCTCCACAGAAAAATGATAACATCAATAGGTTATTAAATTTAGTCTCTGACACATGGACCTTATATACATGGCTCAAAGGGGGAAGTAAAACATACCCAGGTAAGACCACTTACAATTTAATAAACACATTACAGGGGTATCTGAAAGTATTAACACACAAAAAAGTTCTAGCAACAAATACTTAATACTTATTAGCAGGACTGGCTTACTGCTGTCAAAACCACCTCCCCACATAGTTCCCAAGGGACTACATTGCTTTCCATACTGAGGTTTAAATAGTCTTCATACATTCCTGCTTTGGGATACTCCTGAGACCTTCCAAATCCCAGATTACAAGCCTGGTGTTCAAGGTCTTTCTAGCACTCTCCTCTCATTAGTATGAGGTTCCTTCTTCGTCCTCCATTGATGAGGTTTTGCATCTCTTTTTCGTCCTCCGTCTTCACCACAGCTTTACATTCTATCCCCCAAACCTCGGGCAAACATTCTCAGAAGTGCGTGCCTTGGTGGTCTCCTGCTTGTGCTTGGGCAGTACCTTTGAAATGCACTACATGGGGCAGGTATCCATATAACAGAACCACAGAGAGACTTCTTGATTTTAAGCAGAGGAGAGCGATTGCTCGCTGTGTCATACATGACGCTAAACGCACTTGCTGGTGAGATTTCGTTTCTACTGTCACTTCGGCTTTCTCGATAAGTGCAGTCTGGAAGAAAGTGCGGAAATTGAGTGGTAAATTCTCCCCTGACCCGGCTCCTGTTCTTCAGGTTGCTGGTGTTGATATAGCACACCCTCTTGCCATTGCCACTGAAATTGGTAATCATCTGGTCTGCATTTCTCAGGGGCTCCATCTATGCCCCTTGTTCCTTTCTTCTAAGTCTGCCAGCGAGTTAAAGCCCTTAGATTTTTCTTCTCTCACAGAAGAATCTTATAATGTGCTTTTTACCCTTCAAGAACTGGAGGCAACACTCTCCGCTTGCCGATCATTGGCAGCTGGGCCAGACGGCATACATAATCGTATGCTACAACATTTACATCAGTCTGCTCTTACTGTCCTCTTACGACTCTTTAATCTTATATGGTCGCAAGGAGTTCTTCCCCAGCTGTGGAAGTCTGCTATTGTTCTCCCTTTTTGCAAACCAGGTACTACGGGACGTGATACCTCCCACTACCGTCCCATTGTTCTTACCAGTGGAGTTTGCAAGGTGATGGAACATATAGTTAATAGACGTTTGATGTGCTATTTAGAGAGGCACTATAGTCTCTCCATTAGTCAATATGGCTTTCGTAAGGGCCGTTCTGCCATTGACACCTTACTGCGCTTGGATACGTATATTGGTAATGCCTTTGCTAATAACCACTTGGTTATCGCCATCTTTTTTGACACAACTTTGAGGTTTAATATCTTTTCCCAGGCTCACTCCTTAGGCCTCCGAGGCAATCTACCATTTTTCCTTAAGGCCTTTTTAACTGAAAGACATTTCCTTGTTCGAGTTAGTAATGAGCTTTCCCCGGAGTTTGTCCAAGCTGAAGGTGTCCCTCAGGGATGTGTTCTGAGCACAGCACTCTTTCTCCTTGCTATAAATATTCTGGTATCTGTTCTACCATCCAATATTTGGTCATCGCTCTATGTGGATGACTTTGCTATAGCTTGTGCAGTTTTCCTCCAGCATGCCATCAACCAGGTTTCTGATTGGGCCACCACACACGAATTTAAATTTTCTAGTAGCAAAACTCATCAAATTACGTTTACTAGACGTTCAGTGGTCTCTGATCATCCATTGTACCTATACGGCTCATGTATCTTAAAACGTGATAGAGTCAGGTTTCTCGGCCTCCTGTTTGACCGTCGATTGTCCTGGAAACCTCACATTACCTCTCTGAAGGCAACTTGTCATAGCCGGCTGAACCTCCTTAAAACCCTAGCACATCTTTCATGGGAGGCTGATCGTAGAACTCTCCTTCGCCTGCATTCAGCCCTAATTTTATCGAAACTCGATTATGGGGACCAGATATATTCAGCGGCCCCTGTTTTCTGTGTCCCTTTTCTCTTCATCTACATTCACTCTTGTCTTCCCTTCAGCTACCACCTTTCTATGTTCATGTGGCATCTCCCTTTCACCTAGCCCCTTGGGAAGTTCCTGCTCTCCATGTCTGTTCTTTTCCTCTGCCATGCGCGAAAGCCCAACTACCTATGGTGGTTTCTCGCTCGTGTTTTCTAGACCACTTCCGTTCTCATTCCCATTCCATCGCAGTGTACACCGATGGTTGAAAGTCATCTGACGGCATCGGATTCGCAGCAGTGTTTCTGGACAGCATCATACGAGGCATCTAATACCCTCGGCTAGCACATTTACGGCTGAATTGTATGCCATTCTTGTGACACTTATCAGTATTGCATCTATACCTGTGTCACCATTTGTGGTCGTTTCAGACTCCCATAGTGCTTTACAGGCTATCCGAAAATTTGATACACCTCACCCCCTAGTTCTTCGTGTCCAACTGTGGTTGCCCCGTATCTCTGGGAAACACAAGGATATTAGTTTTTGTTGGGTCTCTGGTCATGTTGACGTACAGGGCAATGAACAGGCAGACACTGCTGTGCAGTCAACAGTACATGACCTTCCAGTTTCATATAGAGGTGTTCCATTCATGGACTATTTTGTGGTCATTGCTACCCACCTTCACACCCGTTGCCAACAATGCTGGTCTGACCTGCTAAATAACAAACTTCATTCTATTAAACCGAATATAGGTTTCTGGCCTTCTTCTTGTCACCAATGTCAAGGTTGGGAGACTACACTCTCCCGTCTTCGCATCGGCCACACTCGTCTTACTCACGGGTATCTCATGGAGAGGCTCCCTGTCGCTCTCTGTGAGCATTGTCAGGTTCCAGTATCTGTTCGCCATGTTCTGTTGGACTGCCCACTCTATCAACTAGCACACAGAATTTACCTTCAATGGCGTCTTCGCTCTGCGGCCCTTTCTTTACCTTCCCTTCTTTCTGACAGAAACTGACTTACTACACAAACTCTGAAGATTATGCCTCTAGCACTCCCCTCAGTCCCTTCTACCTCAATCTCTTGCTATACTCTATCCTTGCACTATCCACTACCCTGCTGCACTCCATACCCTACTAATCATCCCTCTCCCTCTTACATTCCATTCTCCCTGCATCCTGCCCTACCCTGTAGCGCTGTATGACCCCTGTGGTTTAGCGCTTCTTTTGATTATAATAATAATAATAATAATAATAATAAGCAAGATTGCCCCCACCTAGATGCCCATCAATTACTCAACCTAGGGCAATATGGGTTTAATCAGGCTTCTCCTGCCTGTCCCAAGTATTGGGCCATTATGACAAAGTCTTTGATGCACTGGAAAAAGATGCACTTTTTGCACTCACATCTTGACTATTTTCCCAACAATTGAGAGGTGGTTGGCCTGGTGGCTAGAGCTCTCGCTTCACACATGGAGGGGCCCGGGTTCGATTCCCAGCAGGTGGAAACATTTCGACGTGTTTCCTTACACCTGTTGTCATGTTCACCTAGCAGCAAATAGGTACCTGGGTGTTAGTCGACTGGTGTGGGTCGCATCCTGGGGGACAAGATTAAGGACCCCAATGGAAATAAGACAGTCCTCGATGACGCACTGACTTTCTTGGGTTATCCTGGGTGGCTAACCCTCCAGGGTTAAAAATCCGAAGAAATCTTATCTTACAATGAGGAACAAGGAGAGCGGTTCCATCAGGATATTTGCACCATGGAAACTTGATACCAGGACAATTGAAATGTCAGCATGATGGCTGTTTACTGCTGGTCATGACCCCTGTGGTTTAGCGCTTCTTTTGATTATAATAATAATACTGCTGGTCATTGAAACATAATGGTCTCGATGCACAGCACAAGCTAAAATCAAGGCGGTCCTCCTTCCTTTGATTCAATATGTAAGGTAACCATTAGGAGCATATTTTTTTTGTTTAATAAAATTTGATTTGATTCATGTTGATTTGGAATTCATATGTTCTTAAAACTAACAGAATGTGCTTTTAAATGATTACTTGCCTAATTTTAATAAAGTAACAATTTATTAAAAATTCACATTTTTTATTATCATTAATTTGTATTTTATTCAAAATCCTTATGTGATAGAGCAAAATGGTTTAGATATTTACAATCAGTAGCCCAAGAATATGTAGGATCGCAACCATGAATAAAAATAAAAATTAAATGCAAACCAGTGCTTTAGAGGCACATAATGGGTCCAGGGACTTGATCTCAACCTAAACTAGTATAGTGCTAGTTTATGTCATACAGAAATCTAGAAATTGAAATGGCGGTTGAAGAAAACAGGTAATTTATATTTTTATCATTAGTTTTATAAATAAGTGTACACAATGTAATGCACTATACATTAAAACATATGAGGGCCTTGTGGCCTCAGCAAGTTATCCAGGTCTCTGATCTTGGCAAATTATTGGTCTGAATGAGCTGTGCATCCCCTGTGGGTTTAGTGCTTCTCAATGAATGTAATAAAACTAATAAGGGTATAGACAAGTCTCCTAGACTCGTTGCTCAGGATACGATTTCTAGGTTACGCCCGCTGTATAACCCCTGTGGTTTAGCGCTTCTATTTGATTATAATAATAATCTAGGTTACGCTGATCTCGACACATTTTTTCAGACATCAGCAAAAACTCCTTGGTCATATCTGAAAAAAAATTTACTCGTAAATACAGAAAAAAAAACTAAATAGCATTTCACATATGTCCCCATTCACTCGCTCCACGAAACAAGCAAATGAAAGAGGGAAAGTTACATTAATCAAAATAAACTGAACATTCACATGTAAGAAATTGCAAAAATATAGTAACACGTACCATCTGCTAAGTAAAAATATTATATATCTGCCTTTAGCAGGGTAAATTTAGGACTATATTTACCTTACTGTAGGCTAAATATACTTCTAACAGCCTTATTAAGAGTAGTTTCTAACCCTCTGCAGCATAAATATAAGAGCTACAGTACTTGCTTTCTGAAGGATTAATAAAGTAACTACTAACTACTGGCCATAGGCAAAGAGGCAAAGCAAACATAGTAGCTACCAATATATATATTATTTATATATATATATATATATATATATATATATATATATATATATATATATATATATATTATATATATTATATATATATTTTTTTATTAACACATCGGCCGATTCCCACCAAGGCAGGGTGGCCCGAAAAAGAAAACTTTCATCATTCATTCATTCCATCACTGTCTTGCCAGAGGGGTGCTTTACACTACAGTTATAAAACTGCAACATTAACACCCCTCCTTCAGAGTGCAGACACTGTACTTCCCATCTCCAGGACTCAAGTCCGGCCTGCCGGTTTCCTGAATCCCTTCATAAATGTTACTTTGCTCACACTCCAACAGCACGTCAAGTATTAAAACCATTTGTCTCCATTCACTCCTATCAAATACGCTCACACATGCTTGCTGGAAGTCCAAGCCCTCGCACACAAAACTTCCTTTACCCCTCCCTCCAACCTTCCTAGGCCGACCCCTACCCCGCCTTCCCTCCACTACAGATTTATACACTCTTGAAGTTATTCTGTCTCGTTCCATTCTCTCTACATGTCCGAACCACCTCAACAACCCCTCCTCAGCTCTCTGGATAATAGTTTTGGTAATCCCGCACCACCTCCTAATTTCCAAACTCCGAATTCTCTGCATTATATTCACACCACACATTGACCTCAGACATGACATCTCCACTGCCTCCAGCCTTCTCCTCGTTGCAACATTCATCACCCATGCTTCACACCCATATAAGAGTGTTAGTATAACTATACTCTCATACATTCCCTTCTTTACTTCCATGGACAAAGTTCTTTGTCTCCACAGACTCCGAAGTGCTCCACTCACCCTTTTTCCTCATCAATTCTATGATTCACCTCATCCTTCATAGACCCATCTGCTGACATGTCCACTCCCAAATATCTGAATACATTCACCTCCTCCATACTCTCTCCCTCCAATCTGATATCCAATCTTTCATCACCTAATCTTTTGTTATCCTCATCACCTTACTCTTTCCTATATTCACTTTCAATTTTCTTCTTTACACACCCTACCAAATTCATCCACCAACCTCTGCAACTTCTCTTCAGAATCTCCCAAAAGCACAGTGTCATCAGCAAAAGCAACTGTGACAACTCCCACTTCGTATTTGATTCTTTATCTTTTAATCCCACACCTCTTGCCAAGACCCTCGCATTCACTTCTCTTACAACCCCATCTATAAATATATTGAACAACCACGGTGACATCACACATCCTTGTCTAAGGCCCACTTTTACTGGGAAATAGTCCCCTCCCTCCTACACACTCTAACTTGAGCCTCACTGTCCTCATAAAAACTCTTCACTGCTTTCAGTAACCTACCTCCTATTCCATACACCTGCAACATCTGCCACATTGCCCCCTATCCACCCTATCATACGCCTTTTCCAAATCCATAAATGCCACAAAAACCTCTTTACCCTTATCCAAATACTGTTCACCTATATGTTTCGCTGTAAACACTTGGTCTACACACCCCTACCTTTCCTAAAGCCCCTTGTTCATCTGCTATCCTGCTTTCTGTCTTACTCTTAATTCTTTCAATAATAACTCTACCATACACTTTACCAGGTACACTCAACAGACTTATTCCCTATAATTTTTGCACTCTCTTTGTCCCCTTTGCCTTTATACAAAGGAACAATACACGCTCTCTGCCAATCCCTAGGTACCTTACCCTCTTCCATACATTTATTAAATAATAGCACTAACCACTCCAAAACTATATCCCCACCTGCTTTTAACATTTCTATCTTTATCCCATCAATCCCAGCTGCCTTACCCCTTTCATTCTACCCACTGCCTCACGAACTTCCCCACACTCACAACTGGCTCTTCCACACTCCTACAAGATGTTATTCCTCCTTGCCCTATACACGAAATCACAGCTTCCCTATCTTCATCAACATTTAACAACTCCTCAAAATATTCCCTCCATCTTCCCGATACCTCCAACTCTCCATTTAATAACACTCCTCTCCTATTTTTAACTGTCAAATCCATTTGTTCCCTAGGCTTCCTCAACTTATTAATCTCACTCCAAAACTTTTTCTTATTTTCAACAAAATTTGTTGATAACATCTCACCCACTCTCTCATTTGCTCTCTTTTTACATTGCTTCACCACTCTCTTAACCTCTCTTTTTCTCTCCATATACTCTTCCCTCCTTGCATCACTTCTACTTTGTAAAAACCTCTCATATGCTAACTTTTTCTCCCTTACTACTCTCTTTACATCATCATTCCACCAATCGCTCTTCTTCCCTCCCGCACCCACTCGCCTATAACCACAAACTTCTGCTGAACACTCTAACACTACATTTTTAAATCTACCCCATACATCTTCGACCCTATTGCCTACACTCTCACTAGCCCATCTATCCTCCAATAGTTGTTTATATCTTACCCTAACTGCCTCCTCTTTTAGTTTATAAACCTTCACCTCTCTCTTACTTACTGCTTCTATTTTCCTTGTATCCCATCTACCTTTTACTCCCACTGTAGCTATAACTAAAAAGTGATCTGATATATCTGTGGTCCCTCTATAAACATGTACATCCTGAAGTCTACTCAAAAGTCTTTTATCTACCAATACATAGTGTCAACAAACTACTGTCATTACGCCCTACATCATATCTTGTATACTTATTTATCCACTTTTTCTTAAAATATGTGTTACCTATAACTAAACCCCTTTCTATACAAAGTTCAATCAAAGGGCTCCCATTATCATTTACACCTGGCACCCCAAACTTACCTACCACACCCTCTCTACATGTTTCTTCTACTTTAGCATTTAGGTCCCCTACCACAATTACTCTCTCACTTGGTTCAAAAGTTCCTATACATTCGCTTAACATCTCCCAAAATCTCTCTCTCTCCTCTACACTCCTCTCTTCTCCAGGTGCATACACGCTTATTATGACCCACTTTTCGCATCCGACCCTTATTTTAATCCACATAATCCTTGAATTTACACATTTATATTCCCTCTTCTCCTTCCATAACTGATCCTTCAACATTATTGCTACCCCTTCCTTAGCTCTAAGTCTCTCAGATACTCCTGACTTAATCCCATTTATTTCTCCCCACTGAAACTCGCCTACCCCTTCAGCTTTGTTTCGCTTAGGGCCAGGACATCCAACTTCTTTTCATTCATAACATCAGCAATCATCTCTTTCTTATCATCCGCACTACATCCACGCACTTTAATATATATATATATATATATATATATATATATATATATATATATATATATATATATATATATATATATATATATATATGTCGTGCCGATTAGGTAAAACTGGTCAATTAGCAATAACTCATCTAAAATTAAGTCCTTTCTAAAATTTTCTCTTATACGTTTAAATATATATTTTTTCATTTATGTTAATGTAAGAATTTATAATTTTGTACTAAGAGAAACTTTGAAACCTACCTAACCTTATTACAACAAGCGCAATTTAATTTAGCCTAACCCAACTAAATATATTTTAGATACGTTAACATTAATTTAATAATAAACAAACACAATGAAATATATTTTTTCGTTATTTAAGTTAATCAAAGTTTTACCTAATCGGCACGACATATATAAAAATATATATATATATATATATATATATATATATATATATATATATATATATATATATATATATATATATATATACGTATATATTATATATATATGTCGTGCCGATTAGGTAAAACTTGCGATTTTGGCTTAAATAGCAACGCTCACCTTGCCATATAAGACAAGTGAAAATTTGTGTATGCAATAATTTCGCCAAAATCATTCTGAACATAACGAAAAAAATATATTTCATTGTGTTTGTTTATTATTAAATTAATATTAAAGTATCTAAAATATATTTAGTTGGGTTAGGCTAAATTAAATTGCGCTTGTTGTAATAAGGTTAGGTAGGTTTTCAAAGTTTCTCTTGGTACAAAATTATAAATTCTTACATTAACATAAATAAAAAAAATATATCTTTAAACGTATAAGAAAAATTTTAGAAAGAATATAATTTTAGATGAGTTCTTGCTAATTGACCAGTTTTACCTAATCGGCACAATATAAATATATATATATATATATATATATATATATATATATATATATATATATATATATATATATATATATATATATATATATTTATTATAAAATTTTAATTTTTAAAAATATATATATATAAGTCGTGCCGATTAGGTAAAACTTGATTTTGGCTTAAATAGCAACGCTCACCTTGCCAAATAAGACAAGTGAAAATTTGTGTATGCAATAATTTCGCCAAAATCATTCTGAACATAACGAAAAAAATATATTTCATTGTGTTTGTTTATTATTAAATTAATGTTAAAGTATCTAAAATATATTTAGTTGGGTTAGGCTAAATTAAATTGCGCTTGTTGTAATAAGGTTAGGTAGGTTTTCAAAGTTTCTCTTGGTACAAAATTATAAATTCTTACATTAACATAAATTAAAAAAATATATCTTTAAACGTATAAGAGAAAATTTTAGAAAGGACTTAATTTTAGATGAGTTCTTGCTAATTGACCAGTTTTACCTAATCGGCACGACATATATATATATATATATATATGTATGTATGTATGTATATATATATATATATCAATGCACCACGCAGAAACAAGTGGGTATATAAAGAGAAAGATTGCAGTCAGCAGGACTCGATACTGCTACTGAGATGTTCAAGATTACCAGGGAGCGCTCCTATCCACTCAGCCACAAATGCCACATAAACTAGGCAGCCTGGTTCATAAACCATGTTTCTTTCCCAGCCTAGGCACGTCAGTAAGCCTCAAGCATGGCTTCAAGCTATTTCAATTTCCTGTATGTTCTGACCTCTCAAGCGATTTTTTTTATATCAATGGACCACGCAGAAACAAGCGGGTATATGCACTGACGTGCCCAGGCTGGGAAAGAAACATGGCTTGTGAACCAAGCTGCCCAACTTATGTGACATTCGTGGCTGAGTGGATGAGAGCGTTGCCTGGGAATCTTGACCGTCCCTGTAGCAGTATCGAGTCCTGCTGACTGCGATCTTTCTGTATATATATATATATATATATATATATATATATATATATATATATATATATATATATATATATATATATATATATATATATATATATATATATATATATGCAAAAAGATCACAGTAAACAGGTGATATCAAAATATGCAAGACAACCACTATGAAAAAATAGAAGAATTCCAAGCGCTTTCGTGACTACTCACATTATCAAGGAACTATAAAAGGAAACGTGAGAAGAAGGCTTATAAAGAGGCAGAATACACCTCACAGTCACATCACACTAACAAAGACGACACCTCACAGTAGCGTAACATCTCACGACTCTGTGAAGAGGAACATAAGAAAGGACCTGAAACTCTTCCCAAGAATTAAGATTAGTCCAATTTATCATTAAATTCTTCCCAAATTTTATTAATTATAAAATGAATAATTTATTTAAACCTTTTAAGAAATATTCTATTATTTTCAAACTCTTTTAATGGACTTGCTTGATACAACCTTCTCAGCATTTTGAAAATCAATTGGATGGTTAAAGTCTCTCACATGAATAAATAGAGCATTAGAATCTTGTCCAGTTCTAATGCTATATTTATGTTGTTTTAATCTTAGTTCAAGACTTTTACCAGTTTGCCATAATAAACTTTATCGCATATTTTACAGGGAATCTTATAGACACATCCGTCAGCATTTTGGGGAATTTTTTATCAAAAGTCTCTTTACTGTATCAAGATTTTTAAATACAACTTTGATATTAAAATTCTTAAGAAAAGAAGGCATATCAACCAAGTTTTCATGGTAGGAGAACCAACATATTTTTGGTTGAATAAGGTTGGTTGTCCCTTTTGGATTGTAAAAAGTATTTCTAGCTATTTTAAAAGATTTATCAATTATGTTTCTTGGGTATTTTAAATCATTAGCTATTTCATAAATTTTAGAGATTTCTTCATCTATGAACTCTGGACTACAAATGCGTAAAGCTCTCAAAAACATAGAAGGGAAAACCGACACTTTAACTCTATCTTGATGTGAAGAGTAATAGTGTACATAGGAACAATTATTTGTAGGTTTTCTGTAAATTTTAAATTTAAAATCAATGTTACCCATAATAATAAAAATATCTAGGAAGGGCAATGAGTTATTTACTTCAAATTCAACAGCCTCCTAGATGATTTTGAAACCTATTCTAAACTTAGAAAGAATCCCTTAGAAACTGTTAACAGCAATTTCAATAAAACAATAAAGCATCTATTGAAGGGCAAAGATGAATTAATTAAAAAATTTACTTCCACTAATCCATCTTTACCTTATATGTATGGATTAATTAAAACACACAAACCTGGTAATCCTGTTAGACCAATTATTAGCTCCATAGGTTCAGTTTCTTATAAACTTTCTAAATGGCTTGTTGATATTTTGAGCCCAATTGTTGGAAAAATTTCTAATTTTAATGTTAAAAACAACTTAGATTTAGTTGATAAATTAAGCACCTTGACTGATTTAAATGATTTCAATATGGTTAGTTTTGATGTTACCTCCTTGTTTACAAAAGTTCCAGAACTGGACAAGATTCTAATGCTCTATTTTTCATGTGAGAGATTTTAACCATCCAATTGATTTTCAAAATACTGAGAAGGTTGTATCAAGCAAGTCCATGGATTGAGAGAAATATAATAGAAGTATTTTCATTAAAAGCAGTTTTGAAAATAATATGAATATTTCTTTTGGTTTATATAAATTGATTCATTTATAATTAATAAAATTTGGGAAGAATTTAATGATAAATTGGACTAATCTTAATTCTTGGGAAGAGTTTCAGGTCCTTTCTTATTTTCCTCTTCACAGAGTCGTGCGATGTTACGCTACTGTGAGGTGTAGTCTTTGTTAGTGTGATGTGACTGTGAGTGTAGTCTCGCCCTATATATAAGCCCTTCTTGTCATGTTTCCTGTTATAGTTCCTGATAATTGAGTAGTCACGAGCGCTTGGAATTCTTCTATTTTTTTCATAGTGGTTTTTCTTGCATATTTTGATATCACCTGATTTAGCTGTGATCTTTTTGCATATATATATATATATATATATATATATATATATATATATATATATATATGTCGTGCCGATTAGGTAAAACTGGTCAATTAGCAAGAACTCATTAAAATTAAGTCCTTTCTAAAATTTTCTCTTATTGTTTAAAGATATATTTTTTCATTTATGTTAATTAAAAATTTATAATTTTGTACCAAGAGAAACTTTAAAACCTACCTAACCTTATTACAACAAGCGCAATTTAATTTAGCCTAACCCAACTAAATATATTTTAGATACGTTAACATTATTTAATAATAAACAAACACAATGAAATATATTTTTGTCTTTAGTTCAGAATGATTTTGCGAAATTATTGCATACACAAATTTTCACTTGTCTTATATGGCAAGAAGAGCGTTGCTATTTAAGCCAAAATGCAAGTTTTACCTAATCGGCACGACATATTATATATATATATATATATATATATATATATATATATATATATATATATATATATATATATATATAAATATATATATATATGTCTGCGATTAGTAAACTAGTCAATGCAAGAACTCATCTAAAATTAAGTCCTTTCTAAAATTTTCTCTATAGTTTAAAGATATTTTTTTCATTTATGTTAATGTAAGAATTTATAATTTTGTACCAAGAGAAACTTTGAAAACCTACCTAACCTTATTACAACAAGCGCAATTTAATTTAGCCTAACCCAACTAAATATATTTTAGATACGTTAACATTAATTTAATAATAAACAAACACAATGAAATATATTTTTTCGTTAGTTCAGAATGATTTTGGCGAAATTATTGCATACACAAATTTTCACTTGTCTTATATGGCAAGGTGAGCGTTGCTATTTAAGCCAAAATCAGCAAGTTTTACCTAATCGGCACGACATATATATATATATATAATATATATATATATATATTATATATATATATATATATATTGTCATAAGTAAAAATATATTTCATTATGTGTATTGTATATAGAAATAAATTGTTATGCAAATCTGAATAAGAAATATATTTAGTTGTTTTAAATAAGTTAAATCTATGTTTAGTAGTAAGTTTAAGTTTTAATAAGTTTTCTCTTGGTAAATATAATGTACTAATAAATGAAAATATACTTTTAAACGTATAAGAGAAAATTTAGAAAGACTTACTTAATTTTCTGCTAATTGACCAGTTTACCTAATCGGCACGACATATATATATATATATATATATATATATATATATATATATATATATATATATATATATATATATATTATATATATATATATATATATATATATATATATATATATATATGTCGTGCCGATTAGGTAAAAATGGTCAATTAGCAAGAACTCATCTAAAATTAAGTCCTTTCTAAAATTTTCTCTTATACATTTAAAGATATATTTTTTTCATTTATGTTAATGTAAAATTTATAATTTTGTACCAAGAGAAACTTTGAAACCTACCTAACCTTATTACAACAATATATATATATATATATATATATATATATATATATATATATATATATATATATATATATATATATGTCGTGCCGATTAGGTAAAACTTGCGATTTTGGCTTAAATAGCAACGCTCACCTTGCCATATAAGACAAGTGAAAATTTGTGAATGCAAAAATTTTCCCAAAAATCATTCTGAACATAACGAAAAATATATTTCATTGCGTTTGTTTATTATTAAATTAATGTTAACGTATCTAAAATATATTTAGTTGGGTTAGGCTAAATTAAATTGCGCTTGTTGTAATAAGGTTAGGTAGGTTTTCAAAGTTTCTCTGGTACAAAATTATAAATTCTTACATTAACATAAATGAAAAACATATCTTTAAACGTATAAGAGAAAATTTTAGAAAGGACTTAATTTTAGATGAGTTCTTGCTAATTGACCAGTTTTACCTAATCGGCACGACATAATATATATATATATATATATATATATATATATATATATATATATATATATATATATATATATATAATATATATATATATATATATATATAGAAATTTAGAAAGGATTAATATTTAGATAGTTAACTGACAGTTTTACCTAATCGGCACGACATATATATATATATATATATATATATATATATATATATATATATATATATATATATATATATATATATATATATATATATATATATATATATATATATATATATATATATATATATATATATATTTATATATATATATATATATATATATATATATATATATATGTCTGCCGATTAGGTAAAACTGGTCAATTAGCAAGAACTCATCTAAAATTAAGTCCTTTCTAAAATTTTCTTATACGTTTAAAGATATATTTTTTCATTTATGTTAATGTAAGAATTTATAATTTTGTACCAAGAGAAACTTTGAAAACCTACCTAACCTTATTACAACAAGCGCAATTTAATTTAGCCTAGCCCAACTAACTATATTTTAGATACGTTAACATTAATTTAATAATAAACAAACACAATGAAATATATATTTTCGTTATGTTCAGAATGATTTTGGCGAAATTATTGCATACATAAATTTTCACTTGTCTTATATGGCAAGGTGAGCGTTGCTATTTAAGCCAAATCGAGTTTACCTAATCGGCACGACAATATATATATATATATATATATATATATATATATATATATATATATATATATATATATATATATATATATATATATATATATATATATGTCGTGCCGATTAGGTAAAACTGGTCAATTAGCAAGAACTCAATTAAAATTAAGTCCTTTCTAAAATTTTCTCTATACGTTTAAAGATATATTTTTTTCATTTATGTTAATGTAAGAATTTATAATTTTGTACCAAGAGAAACTTTGAAAACCTACCTAACCTTATTACAACAAGCGCAATTTTATTTAGCCTAACCCAACTAAATATATTGTAGATACGTTAACATTAATTTAATAATAAACAAACACAATGAAATATATTTTTTTCGTTATGTTCAGAATGATTTTAGCGAAATTATTGCATACACAAATTTTCACTTGTCTTATATGGCAAGGTGAGCGTTGCTATTTAAGCCAAAATCGCAAGTTTTACCTAGGTTGGACCCTCAACTTCTTAAACCTCCTCCAAATCCCTCCCCAATCATACACAGGGTATAATGCCACCACCGGTTCCTCTACGTGTCCCAATAAAGCCCTATACAGCACCCTCACCCTGATCCATTCCGGCTCCCTTACCGCCATCATCACTCTCAACAACCGCTCACATTCATGAAAATCGCCACCCTGAAAAGTCTTTCGAAGCCCCTCACACCTTCCCTAGGCACCCCCTCCTTAAAAGCCCCGGCCCGCAACACAACCTTTTTAACACATTAGACACATATGCAACACTTGGGTATCTTTATTGAGGAAACGTTTCTCCACACAGTGGCTTCATCAGTCCAATAGCTGAAAGTGAAGAGAGAGAGTTGAGTCTAGCCTGAGTCGATGTTTCAGTCCATCAATCTTGAGGATTCCTACAAGATTGATGGACTGAACACATCGACTCCAGGCCGAGGGACTGATTACCTCAAACTCCTCCTCTCTTTACACCTTTCTGCTTTGTATTGGACTGATGAAGCCACTGCGTGGCGAAACGTTTCCTCAATAAAGATACCCAGATGTTGCACATATGTCTAATTTTCAACCCCAATCCACCTCTTACAGGCAACATAACCACCTCCCACTCACATCTTGATGTCTATAACAATTGAAACACCCTCGCTTGAATTCGACCTATCGCCTCCCTTGTGAGTGGGTAAACATTAGCTACGTACCACACCTCACTATACAGGAGGACATTGACAATGATAGCCATCTGCACAAATGATAAATTATAGTCTCATCCCCTGCAATCTATTCACTACTCTCTCCGAATTAACCTCCCTCGCCCTATCCCTATCGCCCACATTCACTATTCCACAAATTTTTAATGATAGATCCACATTTGTTACAACAGAGCAACCCAATACCTCACGGCCCTCCCACTCACCCATCCCCATTACCTTTGATTTAAGCAAGTTTACTGCCATACCCGTCGCCTTCCCATACATCTCAACGAACTCATCCATCACGTCCAGCTTCTTATATTCGTTAACCAATAACGTGGGGTCGTCCACATAACTAACAATCTTCGGGTAAACCCCATCTCGCCCACACACGACGCCACCAAAAACCTTTTCCAACACCAGCCTATAAAATGGATCCTGTACACACGCGAAGAGCATCTGAGACAGCGGACACCCCTTGCCTCAAATCCTTGCCCGTGTACACAATCCCGCCCAATCTACAATTAATCTGACCCCTCGCCTAAGTCCGTTGATACAACGTGTCAAGCCACCCCACTATTTCCTCCCCAAACCCCTGGATAAGGAGAATTCTTCTCATGGCATCCCTTTCAACTGAATCATACACCCACCTCCAGCCTAGGGCCAATTAAGCTCCCTTTTCTCCCCTCCTATTCATGTCTCCCACAAAATCATCAATAATGGAATGCACAGAAAGCATTGACCTACCCTGAAGGCCATACTGTACCGATGAGACGACACGACCCACGACGCACTTAATACGGTTTCCCAACACCTTGGCAAGCAATTTATAGTCAGCACACAACAGAAAAATCGCCCTATAATCCCCAAGTGTTGGAGCCTCTCGCCCTTCGGCACCAACACTACCACTGCCGTTGACTGCACCAACACTATTTAACATGATACGTCTCCATTGTAAATGACATCAATAATATGTTTTTTTTATTTGAAATCTTAGAAACAAACCCATGGGTCGGTTGATAACACCCTCAACTCATATACCAAGGGATCCGTGGCTCGATCCCGGCACGGTTGGAAACTTTTGATATGTTTCCTTACACCTGCGTCCCTGTTCATCTAGTAGTTAGTAAATACCTGGGTGTCATTGCCCATGACATCCCGGGGGAGGTAGTATACCTTAGACAGGGCTGGAATTCGAAATGAGATTAGTTAGGATAACATCTTTTAGCCTCTTAAAATTTATAAATTTAAAAAACCGCTATATTCTTTTGATGCAACTCTTCAACAACTGTAGCTTGGCAATGATTGTGCGAATGTTATCATAGACAGCAGTGGTATTGTATGTTATTTGAGATGTCTAAAATATCATCAAGGTTAGCCAGTGACAAACTTAACTTCTGCAAATTTAAGGTAGCAAGGTAGATATTTCCACCAGGTTTACGCAATATTCTCAGCTCATTAAGCCACCATGCATTTTGCCCTTGAACGTAGTAGTCTCCTTTTCTTTTCGTGTTCAGTTTCGAATTTTAGAAGTCATATTTTATAGTATATAATTTTGATGACCAGATATTCCTTAAGTTGTAAGGAAAGTCTTTGCTGATGAAGCCTACTGAAGTACGCGATGCAGTGCATTAAAATAGTTGAGGGACTCCTTCCCTTAAGCTAGATGGCGTGATATAAGCGTCGCTAGAATTTTGTCAGTGCAAACACCAATCAACTTCTGTGATTCATATAGCACAATAACATTAACACCAGCTGACTGAACTGTCAAATAACTGAATAATCAATTTTAATGTGTTACAGGTCCCTTTTAGCGCTATCATCCAAGACGATAATGCACCAGTTCACACTGCAAAGAGATGTTCAAAACTGGTATAAATAACATGAAAGTGAAGGTGAACATTTGGATTGTCCTCCACAATCACCGGATCTAAATATCATCGATCATCTGTGAGGGTCAGTTGCAACTGCAAGTCAGCAACCAGTTTCCTGCACCGTCGTCTTTGTAAGAGTGCCAGCAGGTTTTGCTTGAGTAATGGCTCAAAATTTCCCTAGGCACTGTTCAAATTCTATATGAATAATTTTTTCGACGAATTGGTGCTATTTTAGCTGCAAATGGAGAACCAACTCCGTACTGAAACTAAAAAAAATATTAAAGAACAAGGTGTTCCTACTCCTGTATTTCTTATTCACTGAAAAAGGTTGACATAACAGTGTAATTAGTCATCAATTGCAAAAGTCTATTCTGCCATAGTTTCCTCCCCTACGGATGGTGAGTCAACTAGTTGCTGGAGAACTGAACAATGTTTGTGGTTCATTACAGTATTACAAAGACCTGAGACAAACGTGACTTCACGAATTAAATGTATAAGTCCAACGCTATTTCACCAGTCATCTACTATCATAAATTGTTGAGCTACACGGGAAAAAATGTGTATTTTGCCATACGTTGGCATATCAGGTTGTGAGACTACATTGGGCACACACGTCTCACTCATGGGTATCTCATGGAGAGGCGCCCAGTTCCTCTGTGTGTGTAATGTCAGGTTACAATTTCAGTTTGCTATATTTACCTTTTACCTTCTACGTCGTCACTGCTCTAACACCCTTACTTTATCTTCCCTCCTCGCTGACAGTCCCACCTTACTTTATCTTCCCTCCTCGCTGACAGCCCAACCTTACTTTATCTTCCCTCCTCGCTGACAGCCCCACCTTACTTTATCTTCCCTCCTCGCTGACAGCCCCACCTTACTTTATCTTCCCTCCTCGCTGACAGCCCCACCTTACTTTATCTTCCCTCCTCGCTGACAGCCCCACCTTACTTTATCTTCCCTCCTCACTGTGCCCACCTTATTATCTTCCTCTACTGACCCACCTTCTATCTTCCCTCCTCTGACGCCCACCTACTTTATCTTCCTCCTCTGACGACCACTTACTTTATCTTTCTTTACTAGTCCCACCTTATTTATCTTCCTCCTTGACGCCCACCTTCTATCTTCCCTCCTCTCTGCGACCCACTTACTTTATCTTCCTACTGTCACCTTACTCCATCCTTGCCTATTCTTCTTTATCTTCCCTCCTACTCTTCTTACACTCACTTGGCCCTTTTATCTTCCTCCTTGACTCCCACCCTTTTATCTTCCCTCCTACTGCGCCACCTTATTTATCTTCCATCCTTCTACGACTCACCTTACCTTTTATCTTCCTCCTGTGACGCCCACTTACTTTATCTTCCTCCTTGCTGAGCCCCACCTTACTTTATCTTCCTTCTACGACCCACCTTACTTATCTTCCATCTCTCGTCACACCTTACTTTATCTTCCTCTCCTGACCACCACCATTTATCTTCCTCTATGACGACCACTTATTTATCTTCCTCCTTGACGCCCACCTTACTTTTATCTTCTTCCTTCTGAGCCTACTTACTTTATCTTCCTCCTTTGAGCCCACTATTTATCTTCCTCTGTGAGCACCTCTTTATCTTCCTCTCTGTGACGGCCCCTTACTTTATCTTCCCTCTTCTTGACAGCCACTTACTTATCTTCCTCCTTGTGACGCCCACCTTACTTTATCTTCCTCCTTCTGACACCACCTTACTTTCTTCCTCCTTTGATCCTCTACTTTATCTTCCTCCTCTTCTTGCTGGACCCTACCTTACTTTATCTTCCTCCTTTGACGCCCACTCTTTACTTTCTTCCCTCCTTTGACATTCCTTCGTTATCTTCCTCTTTACGTCCCACTTCTTTACTTCCCTCCTCTGATCGCTCCTGACTACTATCTTCCTCTTATACTCCACTTCTTTTCTTCCTCCTTGTTGTCCTCACTTTTATCTTCCTCCTCTATGACTCCTTGCACCTTACTTTATCTTCCTCCTTTACTGACTCCTACCTACTTTATCTTCCCTCCTTTGCATCTCCACCTTGCTTATCTTCCCTTCACTTTGATCCTCACCTTATTTATCTTCCCTCTTTCTTCTTCTCTGACCCACCTTATTTATCCTCCTTGCTTGACACCCACCTTACTTTATCTTCCTCCTCCATGTACGTTCCACCTTTCTTATCTTCCCTCTTGTTACGCCCTACCTTACTTATCTTCCTCCTTGACTTCCCTACCTTGCCATCTTCTTCCTTCCTACTGTAACCACCTTACTTTATCTTCCTCTCTTGATGCCACCCTCTTTTATCTTCCTCCTTGTTGACGACCCACCTTACTTATCTTCCTCCTGCTGACGACCCACTCTTTATCTTCCTCTCCTATGCCCTTTGACTCCCCTTTCTTACCTCTTGCTATCTTTACTCACTTTTCACTCATCTCCTGACGACCCACCTTACTTTATCTTCCCTCTTTGACGGACCCACCTTCTTATCTTCCTCCTTGCTGACGACCCACTTACTTTATCTTCCTCCTCGCTGACGCCCACCTTACTTTATCTTCCTCCTACTGACAGCCCACCTATTATCTTCCTCTTGACCCACATTATCTTCTCTTGGCCCTATCTCTCTTGCGCCACTTTATCTTCTTACACCCTATTTCTCTAGTCCACTTTCTTCCTACCCCACTCTCTTCCCTCGAGCCACCTTATATCTTCTCCTTGTGACTTTTCCTTGACCATTATCTTCCTTGGCCTTTTTCTTACCACTATTTACTTCTTGACCACTATTCTTGGCCCTCTATCTTTGCCTTTTTATGCATTTTCTCCTCTGCCTATTATCTTCTCTTGGATTATCTTTATCTCCTTCTCCTTTTCTCTTAGCATTTTATCTTTCCTTGCCACTTATCACTACTTTATCTTCCTCCTTGTGACGACCCACCTTCTTTATCTTCCTCTTGCTGACGAACCCACTTTATCTTCCTCTGTTACCCCTACTCCTGTTGACGACCCACCTTACTTTATCTTCCTCCTTGTGATGACCCACTTCTTTTTCTTCCTCTTGTTGACGACCATCTTACTTTATCTTCCTTCCTTGTGACGACCACCTTACTTTATCTTCCTCCTTGTTGACGACCCACCTTATCTTCCTCTTGTGACGACCACCTTACTTTATCTTCCTTTTGACGACCCACCTTTTTATCTTCCTCCTTGTTGACGACCCACCTTACTTTATCTTCCTCCTTGCTGACGACCCCACCTACTTTATCTTCCTCCTTGTTGAGACCCACTTACTTTATCTTCCTCCTTGTGACGACCACCTTACTTTATCTTCCTCCTTGTGACGACCCACCTTACTTTATCTTCCTCCTTGTTGACGACCCACCTTATTTTTTCTTCCCTCCTTGCTTGACACCCACTTACTTTATCTTCCCTCCTTGTGATGACCCATTACTTTATCTTCCCTCTTGCTGACGAAGCCCCACCTTACTTTATCTTCCCTCCTCACTGACGGCCCCACCTTACTTTATCTTCCCTCCTCGCTGACAGTCCCACCTTACTTTATCTTCCCTCCTCACTGACGGCCCCACCTTACTTTATCTTCCCTCCTCGCTGACAGCCCCACCTTACTTTATCTTCCCTCCTCGCTGACAGCCCCACCTTACTTTATCTTCCCTCCTCGCTGACAGCCCACCTTACTTTATCTTCCCTCCTCGCTGACAGCCCCACCTTACTTTATCTTCCCTCCTCACTGACGGCCCCACCTTACTTTATCTTCCCTCCTCGCTGACAGTCCCACCTTACTTTATGTTCCCTCCTCACTGACAGCCCCACCTTACTTTATATTCCCTCCTCGCTGACAGCCCCACCTTACTTTATCTTCCCTCCTCGCTGACAGCCCCACTTTACTTTATCTTCCCTCCTCGCTGACAGCCCCACCTTACTTTATCTTCCCTCCTCGCTGACAGCCCCACCTTACTTTATCTTCCCTCCTCGCTGACAGCCCAAACTTTGACACAGACTTTGACTTTTTGACAGCAACAGATTTATTACACAACCATTGATTATACTTCCTTCAGCAGTCTTCACTGACCTTACAACCCCTACCCTGCAGCGCTGTATGACCCCGGTGGTTTAGCGCTTAGTTTTGATAATAATAATAATACTAATAATAATAATAATAATAATAATAATAATAATAATAATAATAATAATAATAATAATCAGCCTCCAGTAACACTTGATTACGAAGCTCTGGTTACTCCCGCGTGATTAGGAGACTCCTGCCCATGCGGGTGTGTCGAATGAAATAATTAATTTGCAAAAGTTAATGTAAATTGATTATAATAGTTAGGTCTTGCTGGTAGAACAAGATGATTAATATAAATTTATTTGTTTTCCTTCACAGGTAAGTGTGGATTACTGGTCATCGTGGGACAACTCTGGCACCGCATGACAGGTAGGTCTATATTTCTACTTTAAATACACCTAACCAATGAGCACAATGTTGCTAACTGTCAGTTGTATCAACACTTGGTGTTTGTGTTGCTTCTGATAGCTTATAATGTGAAACCTGTGGGAAATACAGTATGTTGCAGACTAACTCAGGTGATCGTGGCTGCTAGTTGCCACGAGTCTACACCAGAGAGCAGACAACAACACAAACCTGTAAATAAAAAAGCTGTCCATAGTTTTATCCCAAAAAAAGTGATATATGTTTGCCAGCAGAACTGTTATTTTTTTAAATATTCTGAGATTGTCATTATAATAGTGTTTAGTCTGGCACGAACCTGGCACTGTTATGGCGGGAACATGGCCCTGTTGTGGCGGGAACCTGGCACTGTTGTGGCGCGAACCTGGCACTTTTGTGGCGGGAACCTGGCACTGTTGTGGCGGGAACCTGGCACTATTGTGGCGGGAACCTGGCACTGTTGTGGCGGGAACCTGGCACTGTTGTAGCGGGAACCTGGCACTGTTGTGGCCGGGAAGAAAATTTACATTTTTGACCTAGGATGAAAATATCAAACATTGTTTTTTTATGAGTATGACTTGTTTAGATTTAACATTAATTTAAGTTTAAGTGAAAACTGAGAATAGTGTAGCAATAAGCAATGAATTTCTGTATCAGCGGCCTATTTAATGGGTTAAGTTGAAATGTTATTTAAGACTTAGCTGACGTATTCCTGGGAAAATATTACTCTCTCTGAATATTTTATTCTTAAATGATTTTGGCTTGACGGGTATTTGTGCAAACAGAATTCCAAACTATAATTCCAGGCTATAAAAGCTATAGCCTGGAATTATAGTTTGGAATTCTGTATGCTCAAATAAAAACATTTTTAGGAATATTTTACAATGAAAATTCAGCCACATTTCACTACACTAAAAGAGATGTTGAGAAGTTTAAAATCTCGATTTTTAATTATATATTTCTAGTTAAGTAAAAATTGCTCTAGCCGCAGAGGTTATCAATTAATCTTCATTAATCTCGTACTTAATGAAGTTGTGGAATTTCGTGTGGATGAGGAAGTAACGTTGCTTCACTACTTGAAGTTTTCTTAAACATTGTAAACATTTAGTAAATTATATGTTTTTTAATAGAATAGCAAAGTACATATTTTTCTAGCATGCACAAACACCAATGATGATAAACCAAAGTACCAGAAATAACAATAACAGAAATAATCTCCATGATCGCGCTTACCAAAGGATTTTGGTTTTCCCAGCATCTTGCTCCATCCTAAAGATAGAAGTGACCCAACTTCAGTGGTAATTCCTCACATTTTTAGCTGGTTTTCAATCTTTGCAGAACATGTAGGAATGAGCAGAGGGAATATACTGGCATGCTCGCTCTGATTTTTATCATGGCTGTTTTGCGTACGTTATAATCCTTGTTAGGAATATGGAGTTTAACTGAGCAACAGAATTCTTGTGAAATATATATATATATATATATATATATATATATATATATATATATATATATATATATATATATATATATATATATATATATATATATATATATATATATATATATATATATATATATATATATATTATATATATATATATATATATATATATATATATATATATATATATATATATATATATATATATATATATATATATATATATATATATATTCATAAACACTGATCTCGAGGGAGACTCGAACCTACGAACCTCATGACAAGGTACGCAGTGCTTTGCCGACCGTACCACACTGGTCCAATACCTTGGCATCCAGCTTTCGCTAGACGTTATTCCAAGGCAGCCAGCTTTCAGGCAGGAGGCTTACAGCTTTTCATCTCATCCCCTGCATGCATCGACACAACTAGAGATTTTTACAATGCTAGGAATTCGCAAGAGCAGGCGAAATATTCACAAAAAATATTCACAAAAAACTTATGATCGGTGTCAACAGTTTGTCTTCTCATCAGCCGGTCTTGTGATTTAACTTTCTTGATCACTGCCTGATTAGTCAGACTGTTATCGTTAGTGACCTGCATAGCTATCATAAGCTTGTTGATCTGGCACTTCATGCAGAAACTCGTCGTGATTCGTCTCGTACACTTTTATATCTTGTCCAAAAATATTGGCGAAGAGTCATAGACACGAATGTTGACACAGTGTACTTTAATTCTGCCAATGGTACCTCTGCTCTTTACTGGATTTGTTCCTCACTCTGGTAAGTTGTTTGGCAGTATGTAGACTTGAGGCTTCACTTTTTTAATATTTTCTATGTGAACATTATCAGATATGTTTCTCTTCTCTGCTCCAGACAGTACATAAATGATTTGAAAACCCTGTCTCGTGCCCCTAAATTAATGTGTTATAAAATATTAATTAAGGATGATAATACTTTCAACTTCGAGAGACCATAAATACTGTACTTAAAATCATATGAATTTCATAAAAAAAAATAATATTTTTCGTAACATTTAATAAAAGATCGACTAAGTTTGATAAGAAAATAAAATTGGCACCAACTTTAAATTCTCTTTCGGTTGAGCAACGATTTAAAGTTCACCTTTCATGGACACCTAATAATGGTAAGTTTTTATTTCAATCTCATCTTGGTTCTGTTTGAGGGTCAGAATTCCATGTTGGACACAGTAGAAGAAGGTCGAGTAAATATTATATAACAGTTCTTAGAGAAACCACAATCTGCGAGGCTGGATACTACCAGCACAAACATTACACTCACAAAAATCAAAGCAGCTTGATACCTGCCATTGAGTTCTTTGGAGACTCGTGCACTGCTATAGTGCATTTTATTTCTGCAGTCTTTTTTATTTTTTTTCAATGGTGATATATACCATGAATCATCCACTCTTGTAGCAGTCATTAAAAAGTTATAGTTCACTGGATGCCGATGGACTCAGTAAGAAGCTCTAAGGAAGAATGGAATAATAAGTGTCTGTTTATCAGAGTACAGATTCAGCTAAATCTAGTTTTCAACAATTCAGACAAAACTTCAATCGAAAGTTTGGTGAATAACTTGCAGATATAGTTGAGTCTGTATTGCTCTCAGGTGTGGTCGACAAACAACGTAACAATATGGAGCAGAAAGTCAGAAAAAGCACTTCAGGTCCTTACTGGCACTGCCATATCATGATGAACCTACTGCCAGTTTGGAAGATTTTCACATCAGGCATCAAAACACCAACTGCCACACTGAATCACTTTGGTATAATTGTAAAAAAATAGAAAATTGGCACCCCCAAAACCCAAAATAAATTGAGAAATGCTTCCAGTTAAGAAACATCAGAATTTAAGGTTTGAAGACGATCTGCAGAGATATTCTTCAACTGGAGACAATTTACTTAAACTGGCTAATTGAAATTTTACATATCTCATGGTGAGTGACAAGCTTTGTATTAAAGCCTGAGCACACTCAGCTCACACACTGAGGTCCATGGAACGATCCCCGGTACGGAAGGAATCATTAGGGCGTGTTTCCTTAAGACACCTGCTGTCCTTGATGACCTAGCAGTAAATAGGTACCTGGATGTTAGCCAACTGGTGTGGGTCGCATCCTGGAGACAAAATTAATTTGCTCGAAACGCTCTACATAACAAAGGGTTTTCTATATAGTATGTCACTGATGTCAGCCATGGTGTAAGTTGTATCATGTACTTGTAGAAAAAATATTTATTATTATTATTATTTTTATTATTATTATTATTATTATTATTATTATTATTATTATTATTATTATTATTATTATTATTATTATTATTATTATTTTTATTATTATTACTACTACTACTAATGGTAAAAGTTTGAAGCCGATAAGAAAAGACATTCTCCAGTAATTGATCTGATTGCAAAGATTTCAAATTTATTTCAGTTACTAAAATGTATTTCCGTTATTGAAACAAACTCTCGAGCCAGCAATGTCTGCAGCCTTTCATAACGCCCATATAAGTATAACACATGGACTGCAGTGTCATCTTCCCCACAGACTCCACAAAGTCCATCCGCCACAATTATTCGATACAGCAACAACGCTCCAGCCGGGAGAGTGCCATGCAAAAACTTGTACATAACTTCACAGTTCTTCAGAGGGATGCGCAATCTGACGAAATCTCTTCCCCACAAATGCGCCCCAATCATACAGCGGGTATAACAACACTGGAGCATTTATATCCCCTGTTAAAACGTCCAGGCTTCCCCCCCCTCCCCCACAGACATCATCCTTAACAACCGCAAATTGTCTCTAAGATCTATTTCCCTGAAAATATTATTTAACACACCATACACTCTATCAGACACCCAACCCTGAAGGGCCAGGGCATGCATCACAGCCCTCTTTACACACACACAACACACGCTTACGTAGATCGAATAAACCCATACCCTCCCTTCTCACAGGCAATGTCACCGCTTCCCTCTTCAACCATTCACACTTGAACGACCACAAAAACTGGAAAAGTCTTCTTTGGATCCTACTCACCACAACACTAGTTCAAGGGTAAACATTAGTCACAAAACAAGCCCTACTATACAGAAGGGCATTCACAGTAATAGCCCTTTGTAAAATTGTTAAGTGATAAGGCTGGACTCATTGCAGTTGATAAGAAATGCTACGATACATCCTTTAAGAATTTGCTACCCACTCCTTCATCACCCCACCAAAACTCCTGTCCCTCACCATCCTATAGAACGGGTCCTGCACACATGCGAAAAGCATCTGAGACACTGGACAACCCTCCTTTAAGCTTCTACTCATGGGTACAGCCCCCTAGCCTACCATTAACTTCTACTCTAACCATAGCTCCACCATACAATGTATCTACCTACCTCAATTTCCTCTCCAAACCCCTTTTTAAGTAGGATTCTATGCATAGTGTCCCTCTCCATGGAATCATATACACCCTTCCAATCAAGGGAGAATAATGCACCCTTCCTACTTTGCTCCTGCATTGCACTCACAAAATCATCAATAATAAAATGAGCAGCTAACACGGATCTTCCTGGAATACCATACTGACCCGGTGTGACAACACGACCTACAATACACAAGAGCCAAATATAACGATAATGACAGATTCCTACCTGCTTGTTACCCTTTAGGACGAGCACAACAACAGGACCCAACCTACCCTCCTCTTTCATCGTATTCATTAGGCGTACCAAAAAAACCCTCAACAACTCCCAGTTCCACTAGTATCCCATTAAGTCCCTGGGATTTACCATTTGTCATTTCCGACATTGCCCTACAAATTTCCTTCTCTTCCACAGCTCTTCCTAACGCTATCCTATCCCTTCCATTAAGATTAAACGAAATTCCCTTATAGACATCCGACACAGAACTCCCCTCCCCTACCCTCTTCTTCCCGTACTTCGCATTCCACCTGTTCAGAAAAAAACCATTGCATCAGTGGTTTGCAGGACTTGCCTTCAATGAAGCCTTCCTCAGACATGGAATACTAGTCGCCTGCCTCCTGTGTTGCTGTGCGCGTAACACACGCAGATTTGTCTCCTCATAACATCACCTCCACCGCCGCCTGTACACACACTGCATCACACCGCTAATTATGCAAGCCCTGATTAAAACTTCCTAACCTTCTATTTCATCCATACGGTACACCCCCTTAGATACCCCTTCCCTATAACACTGATGCAATCGATCCACATAATTCAGTAACCCACATCTTACATTATTTAGCTTTCTACCTTCTTCTTCATAAAACTTACGAATCGTCGGTTTCTCCACCTTGTCCCACCAACACCATACCTCATCACTTCCCTGATATTTGTGTACCTCTCACCATCTCTCAAAACTCACTACCTCTTCCTCGTCCCCTAAAACATTAGTATTCAATTTCCAGTAGCATTTGTGCCCCACCTCCAATAAATCTCACCCTACCTCCGTTAGATCTTTCTGATGATCTGAAAAAGCAGTTGTCTAATCTTGCCCCATAATCCCATTTCACATATGTGCGGGCTGGTACCCCATCTGACACGCAACACATTTTTCAAGTGCACATCACGTAACAACTCGCTTAAAACCAGGAAATAATGCCCCGCCCCTCTTGGGGTTACATCCTTCTGAACCGCACAGTTCCAGTCTTTCCCTATAAAGGCTAACGCCGGCAATGATCTAACAAAAATACTAAATCCTCCCTTACAAAATTATTTTTAACCCTTCAATTGCCATCCGCTGGTCCATACACACGTATGAGAGACAGGGCAATCCTGCCACGCTCCATCCACACGTATAATAAGAACATAAGAACATAAGAAAGAAGGAACACTGCAGCAGGCCTACTGGCCCATGCGAGGCAGGTCCAAATCTCCCACCGGCTTAAGCCAATGCCCCGACCCATCCAGGTCAGGTTACATTCACTTAAGGAAGGAGCACGGCATCTGACCTAGTAGCACAAACTAGTCAGGTCCAACTCACACCCACCCGCACCCACTCATATATTTATCTAGCCTATTTTTAAAACTACACAACGTTTTAGCCTCTATAACTGTACTCGGGAGTTTGTTCCACTCATCGACAACTCTATTACCAAATCAATGCTTTCCTATATCCTTCCTGAATCTGAATTTATCCAACTTAAAGCCATTGCTGCGAGTCCTGTCAATACTAGATATTTTTAGCACGCTATTTACATCACCCTTATTTATTCCTGTTTTCCATTTATACACCTCAATCATATCCCCCCTAATTCTACGCCTTTCTAGAGAGTGCAGATTCAGGGCCCTCAGTCTATCCTCATAGGGAAGATTTCTGATACATGGAATCAACTTAGTCATCCTCCTCTGTACGTTTTCCAGAGCATTTATATCCATTCTGTAATACGGTGACCAAAACTGTGCAGCATAATCTAGATGAGGCCTAACCAAGGATATATAGAGTTGAAGAACAACCTGAGGACTCCTATTATTTATGCTTCTTGATATGAAGCCAAGGATTCTGTTCGCTTTATTGCAAACACTTATGCACTGCTGTCTTGGTTTTAGATTACTGCTAACCAGAACTCCTAAATCCTTTTCGCAATCAATCTACATTATTTAGTTTATATGTGGCATGGTTATTGTCCTGTCCAATATTTAGAACTTTGCATTTATCTATATTAAACTGCATCTGCCACTTCTCCGACCACTGCATCAGTCTATTCAAATCTTCCTGGAGTGCTCTAATGTCCTCATTTGAATGAATTGGACGGCCTATTTTGGTGTCATCGGCAAACTTGCTTATGTCGCTATTTATTCCCTCATCTATGTCGTTTATGTAGATTGTGAACAACAAGGGGCCCAATACTGACCCCTGTGGAACACCGCTTGTGACACTTCCCACTCTGATTTCTCCCCATTTATGCAAACTCTCTGCTGCCTATTTGTCAACCATGCCTCTATCCAGGAAAAAATTCTCCTCCTATTCCGTGTGCCTTAATTTTCCTCAATAGTCTCTGATGTGGGACTCTATCAAAAGCCTTACTGAAGTCCATATACACAATATCATATTCATTACCATGATCTACCTCCTCAAACACTTTAGTGAAAAAAGTTATTAAATTTGTAAGGCAGGAACGCCCTTTTGTAAAACCGTGCTGAGATTCGTTGATTAATTTATGCTTTTCAAGATGGCTGCGAATTGCCTCGGCAATTATTGATTCCATAAATTTTCCCACTATGGAGGTTAGGCTTATTGGTCTATAGTTCGAAGCTAAGGACCTGTCACCTGCTTTGAAAATAGGTATTACATTTGCCATTTTCCACTTATCTGGCACCATGCCAGTTTGCAGTGATATGTTGAAAAGATTAGCCAACGGTTTGATAAGCTCCTCTTTACATTCCTTTAGAACCCTTGCATACAGTTCATCAGGGCCTGGGGATTTGTTAGGTTTCAATTTATCTATTTGTCTAAGGACCATGTCACTTGTGACCCTAATCGTGCATAGTTTACTATCATCCTGTTCTACATAATTAATTATTTCTGGAATATCTCTAGTATCTTCCTGTGTAAAAACTGAGAGGAAGTAAGTGATAATTCTACATCACTAATTCTACAAGACTAAGTAACTGATAAGATAAGCTCCTTTCCTTTAGTATTCCATTTTTTTTCCTGTATGTATTGATAAAACTACTGGTCGGCGAAACGTCTTCAAAATAAAGATTCCCTGATGTTGCAAATGCGTCTATTTTTTTAACAGCTTAGTTATGGAATTTGGAAAACTTTACTTTTATTAATTTGTGTATTAAACAGATATCTTAGTTCATCTAATAGATAAATTGCACTTATTGAATGTTTGTCTTAAGATATTAGAATAATTTTTGTTAAACTCATTAATCCGA
>WNWK01022487.1:0-32469 GCA_009830355.1 Cherax destructor
AATTAAGTAGTCCTAAGAATGCCCGCAATGCACAGGGGCTTTTGGCATGTACATCTCATTAATAACTATGTAATAACTATGTAATAACTATGTATAACTATGTCTACCATGTATCATTGAACCATGTCTCAATAAAGTATTATTATTATTATTATTATTATTATTATTATAGTGACCTGAAGAGGGACAGGAGCTCTAGTGACGTAAATGATGGGGAAACAGGTGTAGACAAGGACATACAAAAACTAGTGCTACAAACTAGCAATACCCGGCGGATAGTAAACAGGGGATGCCCTGCGAAATACTAAAGATAAATTACCAAAAACTGATGAAGGCTCCATTGTCAGCACTAGAGTTGAAGATAAAAACGAGACAGGAACACAAGCACCAATAGGGAATACAATAGGAACACAGTCACAAAAAACAGGGCAAACGGAAACCAGGCCTATGTGAATATTATGCTCTTGGTATCTGCAGGCATGGAAAATCTGGGAAATCAGATGGGACATGCAATTATGATCACCCCATAAAATGCCGTGCCCATATGAAAACAAGAAAATGCAACCTCCCGTCCTGTAAGTTTTTCCACCCTGAAATGTGCCACTCATCAATTCAGGAAAGACAGTGTTATAACTTATATTGCCAGGCATACCACCTAAATGGTACGAGGCGACACAGAACATCCAGACCATGGCAAAACCTGGGTAGCCACAGCCACGCCGGAGAGAGAGGTTTTTTAGTGCCAGGAAGGAAAAAAAGCTGGCAGGAAATGACAGAAATTGTACACCAACTGCAATCACTGTCCCTGTTCACCCATCAGTAAAATGGGTACCTGGGTGTTAGTCGACTGGTGTGGGTCGCATCCTGAGACAAAAGTGACTTAATTTGCCCGAAATGCTCAGCATAACAAGCGGCTTTTTGTATAGTAGTATGTCATTGATGTCAGCTAGGCCTATATACCTTGGACCACAGCCAGGCACCAGGCAGCAAGATCAAGGCTGCTCCTATATTTTGCCATTCCCTGGGCCGTTGAGACTCCAGCAATGGTCTATTTGCAGGAACTGTTGTAACAACATACAAGGAACTTACAGTGACAAGAAAACTGACGGTGACTACAGCGAAATGGACCAAATATGACCAAAAGAGGAGACCAGCATTCAAATACCAGACCCGCTACCAGACGTACAATCCTGACAAGCAACGTTTACCACTACACTGAGTGACTGACTCCCATATCAACTGCACAGTGCTAATGTGAAGTCAACATAAGGGAAAACCTAATCAAGGAAACTGACAGGTCTGTAATGTAGTGTAGTGTCGATTTTTTTCCCTCAGTGCCAGGTGAGGGGTGGAAGTGATCATCTAAACATGGCTGACTGACATTCAATCACCAGCTACTGCCAGATGCACAACTACGAAGCGACATTCTAATTATACTGACAGTACCTGACCATCATATCAACTACAGCAGTGTTAATGGGAGGGAAACACAGGAGAAACCGATAAATCTACAAAACAAACTCCAGGAAACTGTCAGGCTATACCAGCGGTTCTCCCTCAGTGCTAAATGTGGGAAAGAAGTGAATAGTTAACCAACCAAGGATATTTTTAATAGCTGACTTCCATATTAATGACCAGTGTACATTAGGAGGGAAACATAGGAGAAAACGCCAAATCTAACGACAAAACTCCAAGGAATCTGTCAGGGGCAGTGGCCGTTTTTTTCCCTCACTGCTTTTAAAAATGGCTGACACATCAACTCTACGAGGACTAGCAACAACGACGAGCCCCGCTATATGGGATTGATGGGGCTGTGTGCGGACATCGCCTTTGAAAAACTTCTTTTTACACTGCCAGGATGGAAATGAGTTAGAAGTGTGATAGGGGAAGCCGGTCTATGAAGTGAGGAGTGATGGGAGTTTACAAAGTAAGGGGACAAGTGAGGGGTAATCCGGGTATGTGATAACAGAAAATTTACGAGTAACCAGTGGTGATTTCTAGAGTAGCTACTAGGCATTGCTAGGTGTCTGATAGGATCAGTGGTTTCTTTTTAATAAAAAGTAAAGAGAAGAAAACAAATTTTTGTTGTGAAATGATAAAGAGTGAGGAGTAACTATGGCTGGCATCAGAGGGGTTCAGGCTGCCATAATGATATTTATCATTATTGTGCATTTCTCGAAAGAAGGAAATCAGTCATGGGGTCTGTAAAAGGTGAATGAGGTGATAGCTCCCTGGAAAGTGAAAGCCCAACAGTGGCCATCATAACAGAAACATAAGTGCCACTATCGCCGCAAGGTTTGGCAACCCCACATCTCCAAAACAAAACAGTGGCACACAGCTTTTATAGTGGCTCTATTAAGTGGCGATATTCATACTAATCCAGGACCTCAGTCTATGGTACAGGTGCAAAACAGACAGATAAGTCATGGTGATTGTGGGGAATTGTGAGAGATAAGTCTATCTGAGACACCGCCACTAGCAATAAACAAACTCCCAGGGAGATGACCGACTCGTATAATTTTACCGCAGTCATTCCCTTTAAGGTATGTGAGAACTTTACCCGCTCCTGGCCGCACCCAAGGGGTACCTTCAATATTCTCGTTAACCCACTGCACTCTGGACCAGTATAAATAAATCTGAGAAGATCATTTATTAGAATTATGATATATTTAAATTTAAGTGGACTGTATAGGTTATTAAACAACTGATCAAACAGGAGGAGATGTAGAGAACACACAGTTAAGTTAACATGACCATCACTCACCTAATTAACAGCATCATAGCGGTGCATAGTAGATCGTTGACCTAGCTAAAGTACATCTACTGTTCGTAACAATATCATTGGCCAATAACAAAGTCGCAAGCAGATTACTTAGCTTTAGATGAGGGAGTCGTTCCGTTGTTGACGTCCTCCTGCGATCTGATTCGATCGCGACGGTAATAGTTGTCTCGTCGAGTCAAGGAAGGTTAATTTCTGTGCACTCTTATACGCCCACGAGACCGGGCGTTAGTTAACATGTGGTTGGTCGGGGTAGCGAATCGGATCCTCTCACTAATGCCACCTTTTGTACTGTTTATACGTATAACTTTACATATTACGTATAACCTGGCTTAATGCCCCACTAGTTTATATACATTCACCGTCTCGATACTTGGATTTCGAGTAGATAACTTGTGATATGTTCGTTCATTTCATCCGCATCCAATATGGTGGTCGGGGTATGGCGTACCCGCGCGAGCCTCACTCGGTACGATCACCCCCTATTTATTTACAACTCTGTTTCACTATATTCACCATTTCACAATATTCATCGAATATATTTCAGCCTCTTCTCAGACGAAACTCCCCAGCATCAGGGGTTACGACTTTATCCTGCCGTATGGTCATTTCACTCAGTTCAAATAGGCCTATGACCGTGTCACTCGCCGGCGACACACCTTATTTCACAATTATTGTCCTATTACTGGACCTCCTGGACCGATTGTCCCACTTTATATTCACCGCGTCACTGGATATTCCTCCACATTACGAAAGGAGGTAATTAAATCCGATTTGGCGGTCGTCTTCGACAAATTCCGCTCGCCATCCCATCACCGGATATCGGGTCGGTAGGCTCGCTGTTCACTCTGCCCATTCCCCTCTACCCAGCTTCCCTGCCCACTTGACGAGGCATCTCGCGCATGCGTGTTAATTCGTTGGTTCTTTTCAGTTAATGTTAAGCCAACAGCAACACATTAATGATATCTATTCATATTGGAAAGTTTATCAATTACAACTTTCGGAAAATACCAATATTTTCCACACTGCGGCCGGGCAGAGTTCGTTGTTAGACGATTCAAATCGAGTCAGTTTTCAACAGGCGCTTCCAGCCCTCCCTGGACTGAACAGCTGTCTTCCTGGTAGGTCGAATCACACTTTCTTCTGGTATCCCCTGGTCCGTGTCGTCTTCAACATCACTCGTGTCACTTTCCCTTAGATTTTCGTTCCCAGTTGATAGAACTCCCTTTAATTCTAAGGGGATTAACTTATTAATGGTGTGTAAACTCTCTTGGCTGCGACACAACACTTTGACATTCCTGACAACACCCTGAGCGTCTGGGTATAATGTCACTATCTTACCCAGAGGCCACAATGTTGGAGGTTGCTCAGTATCAATTAACACAATGTCACCCGGTTGAATATTCTGTCGATTAGCCGCTTCTGACGCACCATAAAAGTGTTCACGTAATGTAAGAAGATACTCTTTGCGCCACACAGTAGACCAATGATTAATTACTTTATTCAACATCTTATATTTATCACTTAACACTGTCACATTATTATAATCCTCATCAACTTCCGCAGGATTATCTCGATAGATAGGTGCAGCTTCTAGCTTCCGCCCACATATCAAGTGAGAAGGAGTCAGTACTTCTGCTTCGGGAGTATCAATAATGTACGAGAGAGGACGATTATTTATCCGATTCTCTGCCTCCACTAATACTGCCCGGAATTCCTCCAAGTTAATTCGTTTCCGGTGTAGTACTTTACGCAGACACCTCTTCACTGTACCTATCAGTCTTTCATACAATCCCCCTTGCCAAGGGGCCCTAGGAGCAATAAACTTCCAGCCACACCCTCGCTGATTTAACAGAGATTGTACGTCATTACTCTCATTTAATTCCTTCAAATGTTGCGCTCCCGCTACAAAGTTAGTGGCATTATCTGAAATCATGAGTCTCGGACAGGATCTCCTAGCTGCAAATTTACGAAACAGCTGTATGAACTGTTCTGCAGACAAATCCTGTGCCACTTCTAAGTGTACTGCCCTTGTAGCAGTACAAGTGAATAAACACACATACACCTTTAAAGGAACACCATCTGCAGTACCCCTTAAAATGATTGGGCCACTGTAATCTACACCGGTTACATCAAATGGCTTTATTAACTGCACTCGTTCCTTGGGCAATGGTGGAGGTCCTGGGTACATATAGGTTCTGGCATCCACACGGCGGCACACTACACATGTCTTAATCACCCTCTTCACACTCTGTCGCCCCTGAGGAATCCAGAAAGTTTCCCTAATACAATTTAAGGTATCTTGTACTCCACCATGCATCACTTTTTTATGGGCATTTAATACAATTAAAGTTGTCAGATGATGAGTCTTGGGCAGCGAGATAGGGTGTTTAGCATATTCACCCAATTCAGCATTTTGCAATCTACCTCTGCACTTGATTACGTCATCCTCCAAGTATAGCCCCAATTTCTCTATTATTGAACCCTTCCCAAGTTTTCCATCCCTTAGCAATTTAATCTCCTCTCCATAGATTTCTCCTTGTATTCTCTGTACCCAGTATTTCAGGGGATGAGGAAAATCATACGGGATATTCATCTTGTTTATGAAGTTAAACACCAACTTCGTGACATTAATCAATTTTGGGAAGGATGAGTATTTATTTATATCAATGGCTAAGGAGGGACCGAGGACTGGAGCCGTGTTCACAGTAATTTCCACCGGAGCAATATGCGCCTTTTGAACAGGCCAGTTACTTTTATTCACCAACCAACTGGGTCCCTTAAACCATGATAAAGTCTTCACAAATTTTACATAAGTCAACCCACGAGACAAGAAATCAGCTGGGTTCTCCGTTCCGGGAATATGGGTAAAAGTTAACTTATGTTGACCCAAACTGTCATATTTCTCTTGCATCTGGTTAATCTCTGCGACTCTATTTTGCACGAATATAATCTTGCTGGTTCCGTTGCGGATCCACTGCAAGGATACCTCATTATCAGACCAAATTATGGTGTCGCTAATATTTATCTCCGGCAATTTACTCCGTAAATAATCAGCTAATTTGACACCCACATAAATGGCGGTTAATTCCAACTGAGGTAAAGTACGTAATTTAATTGGAGCCACTTTAGTTTTAGACATGACAAGAGAAATATCTTTATCACATTGAAGATAAGCGACTGCTCCATACGCTAATTTAGAAGCATCGCAAAAAATGTGAAGTGTATTTTCCACTCCAGAGCGTGTTACACACCGCGGGAACTCCAACATTGGAACTTTTTCATAATCACCAATTAATTCTTCCCACCTGCTAACGAATTCCTCAGGTAGGGTTTCATCCCAAGCACACTTCTGCTTCCATGCCTCTTGTACCAATAATTTCCCTCGGATTGTAAGAGGCGTCACTAAGCCAAGTGGATCGAAACATTTTGAAACTTCAGCAAGCAGGGTTCTCTTCGTTAATTTCTTGGGCATACTATAATTATTAGGCTTTAACGATATCAAGTCTCTTTCAGTATCCCAAGTCAGTCCCAATACATTGCTACACCCAGATACTTCATCGCCGGGATTATCTTTATTTATTCGGTCCTTTAACCTGGACGAATTACTGTTCCACTCCCTGAGAGGCATATTTGCACCTTGCATTATGTCATTAGCCCCTTCATATATCTTCATTAGCTCCTCTTCAGTTGACGTGACACCCAGGAAATTGTCCACATAGAATTGTTTACTCATTATGTCACTCAGTGGACCGCCTGTACGTTTAAGGTGCGCATTTATCGTCGCCTGAAGTAAGAACGGACTAGAAGTAGCCCCAAATAAGACACTTCTGAATCTGAAAGTTTTCAGCGGACTAAGTGGATTGCTAGGATCCTCTGGCCACAGAAATCTTGTGTAATCCCGATCCGTCTCTTGCAATCCCACTCTCAGGAAAGCTTTACTTATGTCTGCCGTAAAGGCATAACTATTAACTCTGAAATTTAATAACACATCACCCAATTTCTCCGTCAGCGATGGACCTGTCATTAAACAATCATTCAAACTAGGTACATTTTTATTACCCCTGGCACTACAATTAAACACGATCCTCAAAGGAGTGGTTTTGGAATCCTTCTTCACTCCGTGATGAGGTAAGTAGTGGCCATGAATATTGGCTTGCTCAGGGGGTACGCATCAATAACTGGGAACTCTCTAATTGTAACTGATTCTCTGTCATCCATAAATGCTCTCAACTCATCAAGTATAACTTGTAGCATGCTCGTGTCAGAAGCCAGGCACAGGTATGGTAGGATTCTGGATAGTAGAGTCAGAGTGCACATGCTGTGGATTCCATCTCACATTGGTCTTCAGATGCATGATAGAACTGATAAATTGGCTAAGTTTTATGCTTTCAAAGAGGGGATAGATTACAATCTTGGCTTGTCAGTTAGCAGTTTGAGAACAATAATACGAAAAGAACTTCAACTGAATTTTATTGACTTAAGACTCAGGGAGTTTGACACCAGTCAGTCCATCTATCATCATTCTATCATGCAGGAGGAGCCACATGTCTATGGTGCATCCAACAAAATAAGCAGACTCTTGGATGTCACTACCGCCCGCCTCCGGCTGGGTTACAAGTATCTTTGGCAGGTTAAATCACCACCACCAGATGTAGACCAAACAAGATGTAAACTTTGCCAGTTGGATTATTGTCACACCCTGCGTCATTATGTACTGGAGTGCGATAAAATTAATGAATTCAGAGACTACTCACTCAGAAATGTTCAAGATATGTCAAAGTATTTTATCCACAGTGGTATATTACAGACCATTCTGGAAAAATACCCTGACTTTGCTCCCTGTAAATAAAGCCTTGACACGTGTGTGTGTGTGTGTGTGTGTGTGTATGTACATGTGTGTATGTGTATGTGTGTATGTATATACATGTATGCGTGTGTATGTGTATATGTATATGTGTGTGTGTGTGACCCAACAATTAAAATTTGCACCAATAACTCATTACAGTTGTGGCTGGGTGTAGACTAATAGATTGCTCATTGCTTTATAATTTGTTCATGAGTGCAACCATGTACAGACGTAAGTAAATTTACTTACATGATTCATTACCTTGTAACTAGTGAATTAATTACCATTGTACCTTGTTCAGCTATCAAAACTTTGGGGCCCAGTCTCTGGACCCTATATATACCTCTGTAATCTGCAAATACCTTTGTAACTTGTCATGATTGTGACCATCTGAGTTCATTACCTTTGTAACTTGCTCAGCCATCAAACTTTGAGGTCCAGTCCCTGGACCCATTATGTACCTCTGTAATCTTTTGACTACCGCCCACAGGATGGGTATGGGGTGCAAAATAAAGATATCAAACTAAAACTAACTCAGGGGGTACCTCCTCTATGAACTGATTATTTAACTGTTCATTAATTATTGTATTATAAGCAGTCAACAATTCTGGTGTCTTACTCAATTCGTGGAGCTGGGCCTTTAACTGACCATAGCCATCCGGTAATTAGTGGGTAGTTCCGGATGGTTTAGCTTCCATGGGAGTCGCCAGTATTGTCCAGACTCAAATTTAACATCCTTCAGGTATTGTTCTGAGTGAAGGAATCATCTGGACTTTCTTCATTTACATTAATCCCGATACTGTCCAGTTCCCATAACTTGTGTACTGGTTCAACGGCATTCTCTATAGAAGAATACATAGGTACTCTGGGGCGGCGTTTCGTGTGTAAGACACACCGTGACTGCATTTATGGCTTCCTCCAGTCATTCATTACTGCGATTAAGCCGGCCATAAATGACATGGCCTGCACCCGTGTTGAGAAGAGTGACTCCGCACCTCTTCGTCATACCCTTCACAAAGGCTGCATAATAGTCGCTGCCTATTAATACTCCTATTGGCCCCACCAAGTCATTATTGACCACAGATGGTGCCAGTTTCACATTATTCTGTGAGAGTCTCTGCTTGGTGGCATTAAGACCCACAGTGGAGATCTTCTCCGGTAGTCTATCCACGACTACTGCATTAACTTGGGTCTTCTCTTTGCCCAGACCGACGTTTACATAAACCGTGTCATATGACTGGGCCCTTTTATCTGAGAGAAAACCCGACAATTTTAATGTGGTAGGATCCCCTCTTCGTACTTTCATCCCATTAAGGCAACTGCGCTTTATGAAAGTACACTGTGATCCCTGATCTAACAACGCTGTTACAGTCTTGGATTTACGCCATTTATCTTTAACTGTCATGTCCAACACAGGTAGTGCTACTTAAGCTAAACCATTATGAACGTTAGCTGCAAGCTTTACGTGCGCCACTGTAGTGTCGGGGTGATTATCCTTACCATTACTAGGACTACACCCACTCTTACACATCACGATGTGGTGCCTGCCATTATTGCATTGGTGACAAGTATTCAGTTTGGTCTGGCAATCCTCACATTATGATTACCAAGACATCGAATACACCGGTTCAGCTCATCCAATCTCTTCACCTTCGCATCCCAAGAATTATAGGTAACGCAGAGTTTAGAGAGATGGGTTTCATTACAGAAGAGACAATCTCTCTTCTCTTGGCTCGACAGCTTACCCCCCGGGTTACCCTTATTGGGGTGTTTATTCTTTCTGTCTTGTTGTGACGAACCACTATTACTGGTCCCTGTCACTTGATATGTGCCAACATAACCCCTTTTAGTGGTTGGGTTGTAACTATTACTATTGGGATAATTTTTCCCTTTGTGGAACTTAGTTGATGACTCAACGTCACTATGACCAGTATTCTTAAAAGTAGTGGGCTGGTTAGTTTGCAACTGAACAATTAATTCTTGCAAACCCGTCCTTATCTCTCCCAACCCGAAGTAAGCCTTGTGGTACTTGTTAGATAACCACTCTATCATCTTATGGTTCAATTTAGCTCGTACCACCGGACAAACGAACCAACTTGCATTCTCCAAATTGTGTTTGTTACTCAAAATCTGGAGAGTGCTCTCTAGTTTGATCCGAAACTGTTGCAACTCTTTGTAGTTGTGCCCTGGCGCTTTCAAATTAACCACTGTCATCACTAAAACCAATGTATGCTGTTCCGAGTTACCATAAGTACCCTCTAGCAGACGAACAGCTTCTCTATAAGAGTCGTTTACATTCGGGAAAGCCTGAATGAGAATGAGGGCATCTCCCCTCAATTGTCCCTTTAAATAAATCAACTTGGCAACACTTTCCAGATCCTTCCGATCGTGTACCATTGCCTTGAAAATTGACCAAAATTCCTCCCAGCTGTCTCCCGGCTGGAACGACAACAATTGTACTTCCGGGAGTCTGGGGAGGGACACTTTATTTGCCGCGGGAGGTTGGCCCACCACGTCACTCATACTCCTTAACCTACCTAGTACCTTAACTTTACAGGCACACATGACTTCTTCCAATTCACTATATTGTCGTAACAGTGTATCTTGTTCCTCACTGCTCGCACAATCATCCAGTAACTCAACTTCATAGACTTTGAACCACTTCACGTACGACGCGTACCTGAGTTCTAGTAACTCAAAATTTGTTTCTAAGTCAATAACACTCGTCGACGGCTCGTTCACTAAGTTCAAACACGTATTGTGTGTCTTTGTCACATGTCCCTTGCGAGCTTGCAACGACGCTTTCTTGGCTTTAATATCCATGGTTTTGCCACCCAGCATGGGAACTCCATTAGGTTCAGTCATGGTTGTAGAATTAATAACCACTGACGTCACAAATTAAATAAATTTTTTATAAAGGTGATTCTCACACCTTACTCTTGCACAAATCGTAGCCACGCCTGTGCTAGTAATTAATTGGACTAATTACTGTACACCACACAATTAATTAACTGTGTACTCTATACTCACTTCCTATGATCAGTCACTTATTTATTAAATAATTAATTCAATAATGATTAATTCACTAATCACATCCGGTTCGAAGGACCAACGGGCGCTGTGGGGAATTGAGAGATAAGTCTATCTGGGACACCGCCACTAGCAATAAACAAACTCCCAGGGAGATGACCGACTCGTATAATTTTACCGCAGTCATTCCCTTTAAGGTATGTGAGAACTTTACCCGCTCCTGGCCGCACCCAAGGGGTACCTTCAATATTCTCGTTAACCCACTGCACTCTGGACCAGTATAAATAAATCTGAGAAGATCATTTATTAGAATTATGATATATTTAAATTTAAGTGGACTGTATAGGTTATTAAACAACTGATCAAACAGGAGGAGATGTAGAGAACACACAGTTAAGTTAACATGACCATCACTCACCTAATTAACAGCATCATAGTGGTGCATAGTAGATCGTTGACCTAGCTAAAGTACATCTACTGTGCGTAACAATATCATTGGCTAATAACAAAGTCGCAAGCAGATTACTTAGCTTTAGATGAGGGAGTCGCTCCGTTGTTGACGCCCTCCTGCGATCTGATTCGATCGCGATGGTAATAGTCTGCTCTCGCGAGTCAAGGAAGGTTAATTTCCGTGCACTCTTATACGCCCACGAGACCGGGCATTAGTTAACATATGGTTGGTCGGGGTAGCGAATCGGATCCTCTCACTAATCCGACCTTTTGTACTGTTTATACGTATAACTTTACATATTACTTATAACCTGGCTTAATGCCCCACTAGTTTATATACATTCACCGTCTCGATACTTGGATTTCGAGTAGATAACTTGTGATATGTTCGTTCATTTCATCCGCATCCAATATGGCGGTCGGGGTATGGCGTACCCGCGCGAGCCTCGCTCGGTACGATCACCCCCTATTTATTTACAACTCTGTTTCACTATATTCACCATTTCACAATATTCATCGAATATATTTCAGCCTCTTCTCAGACGAAACTCCCAGCATCAGGGTTACGACTTTATCCTGCCGTATGGTCATTACACTCAGTTCAAATAGGCCTATGACCGCCACTCGCCGGCGACACACCTTATTTCACAATTATTGTCCTATTACTGGACCTCCTGGACCGATTGTCCCACTTTATATTCACCGAGTCACTGGATATTCCTCCAGATTACGAAAGGAGGTAATTAAATCTGATTTGGCGGTCGTCTTCGACAAATTCCGCTCGCCATCCCATCACCGGATATCGGGTCGGTAGGCTCGCTGTTCACTCTGCCCATTCCCCTCTACCCAGCTTCCCTGCCCACTTGACGAGGCATCTCGCGCATGCGTGTTAATTCGTTGGTTCTTTTCAGTTAATGTTAAGCCAACAGCAACACATTAATGATATCTATTCATATTGGAAAGTTTATCACTTACAACTTTCGGAAAATACCAATATTTTCCACAGTGATAATGACGGTCTAGTTGCTAGTAATGATAACAACACTATATGTAATGCACAGAACGGTTTATACCCAGAGGAAAAAGATTAAACGGGAAGGCCAGAAAGTGCCCCTGGTTTACCCAAAGGTGCAGGGAGGCAAAGACCAAGAGTGTCAGAGAATGGAAAAGGTACAGAAGGCAAAGAACCCAAGTAAACAAAGAGATTAGTAGAAGAGCCAGAAACGAGTATGCACAGGTACGGAGGGAAGCCCAGAAACAGTACAAAAATAACATAGCATCGAAAGTTAAGTCCGACCAAACTGATGCACAGTCACATCAGAAGGAAGACAACAGTTAAAGACCAGGTGATAAGGCTGAGGAGAGAAGATGGGGAACTCACAAGTAACGATCAAGAGGTATGTGAGGAGCTCAACTTGAGGTTTAAGGAAGTATTCACAGTGGAGGAAGCAAGGCAGCTGGGTAGACAGGATGGGGTGCGCCACCAACAAGGGATGTATCAAGTGCTAGAGGGCATACACACAACTGAGGAGGAGGTGAAGCAGTTACTCAGTGACCTTGATACCTCAAAGGCGATGGGTCCGGACAACATCTCCCCGTGGGTTCTTCGGGAAGGAGCTGAGGTACTGAGTGTGCCACTTACCATAATATTCAACACATCCCTTGAAAATGGGCAGTTACCTGAGGTATAGAAGAAGGCCAACGTAGTCCCCATCTTTAAAAAGGAGACAGAAAAGAGGCACTAAACTATAGACCGGTATCACTTACATGTATAGTGTGCAAAGTCCTGGAGAAAATCATCAGGAAAAGAATGGTGGAGCACCTCGAGCTGAACAGGATAATAAACACCAGGCAGCACGGATTCCGGGAAGGCTAATCCTGTGTAACAAACCTCCTAGAGTTCTATGATAAAGTAACAGAGGTAAGGCAAGAGAGAGAAGGGTGGGTTGATTGCATTTTCCTGGACTGCAGGAAGGCCTTCGACACAGTTCCTCACATGAGATTAGTAAAGAAGTTGGAAGAAAAAGCACATATAACAGGAAGGGCACTGGAATACCTCAGGGAATACCTCACAGGGAGGCAACAATGGGTCATGGTGCGTGATGAGGTATCACAGCGGGCACCTGTGACGAGCGGCGTTCCGCAGGGGTCAGTCCTAGGACCAGTGTTATTCTTGGTATATGTAAATGACATGACAGATGGGATAGACTCAGAAGTGTCTCTGTTTGCAGATGATGTGAAATTAATGAGGAGAATCACATCGGAGGAGGACCAAGCAGGACTTCAAACAGACCTGGACAAGCTTGACATCTGGTCTGGCTTCTCGAATTCAATCCCACCAAATGCAAAGTCATGAAGATCGGAGAAGGGCAAAGAAGACCGCTGACAGAGTACAGGCTAGGCGGACAAAGGCTACAAAGCTCGGAAAAGGAGAAAGATCTTGGGGTGAGTATAATGCCAAGCACGTCTCCGGAGGCACACATCAACCAGATAACTGCGGCAGCATATGGGCGACTGGCAAACCTAAGATTAGCGTTCCGTTACCTTAACAAGGACTCGTTTAAGACACTGTACACCGTGTACGTCAGGCCCATACTAGAATATGCAGCACCAGTCTGGAACCCACACCTGGTCAAGCACATAAAGAAACTAGAGAAAGTGCAAAGGTTTGCGACAAGGTTAGTTCCACAACTCAGGGGTCTGTCCTATGAAGAAAGGCTGAGGGAAATAGGACTAACAACACTGGAGGAAAGAAGGGTCAGAGGAGACATGATAACGACATACAAAATACTGCGGGGAATCGACAAGGTAGACAGTGACAGGATGTTCCAGAGAGGGAACACAGAAACAAGGGGACACAACTGGAAGCTGAAGACTCAGATGAGTCAAAGGGATGTTAGGAAGCATTTCTTCAGCCACAGAGTAGTCAGGAAGTGGAATAGTCTAGAGAAAGACATAGTGGAGGCAGGAACCATACACAGTTTTAAGACGAGGTATGATAAAGCTCATGGAGCAGGGAGAGCAGATACCCAGTAGCGGGCAGCGCAAAGACGGGGCCAGGAGCTGAGTCTCGAACCCTGCAACCACAATTAGGTGAGTACAATTAGGTGAGTAAAGACAATAGAACCATTATTATCTCTGACACCACAAGACATTTGTATACACTGTACTAAGGTACGAAAGAAGAACAGTAAACATACCATATGTAAGAGATGTATGGGTGGGTGATAATGGATGTGTGTTCAATTATGGTAATGGTGCCAGATTTCATTTTGTTTGTAACGAATGCACTTTGGCACAGTTACCCTTTAGCAATGATGACATTCATTTTCCTATTTTGAATGCTAATGACCCCTTGCCATATATTGATGATTATGATTGTCTTAGGAAAACAGGCCTTCACTTTATTCATGTCAACGCAAGATCACTTCTTCCAAAATTGGCAGAGATTAGGATTCTAGCTAACAGAACTAGAGCGGCAGTTATATCCATCTCGGAATCCTGGTTGGATGATACGGTGACTGACGACGAGGTCAAAATAGAAGGTTACAATATAAAACGATTAGATAGGAATAGAAAAGGTGGTGGGGTATGTGCCTACATAAAGAACGACTTAGCCTATAATCCAAGACCTGATTTAAATGACAATAAACTGGAGATTCTATGGTTTGAAGTGTTGCTACCCAAGACCAAACCCATCTTAGTAGGAACTAGTTATCGCCCTCCCACCCAGGACCAGTTCTTAGAGGACTTTTCGAGAGTCTTGTCAGGACTTGATAACAATGACGAGACATTAATATTAGAGACTTCAACATCTGTTTTCAACAGCAAAATAACGGGCTATGTAAAAGATATAAGCAAATTCTGGATTTAAATAGTTACACGCAACTAATTAATACACCAACCCGGATCACACAGTTCTCAGCCACCCTAATTGACCACATACTTTGTAACCGCCCTGAGAACATTAGTCAGTCAGGGGTCATTATCACAGGTCTTAGTGATCATTTCATCATTTACTGTACCAGGAAAATTACTGGGGAACGGATAGGCCTACACAAGACAATAAAAGTTAGGTCAACTAGAAACTACAGTAAAGAAACACTGGTAAATATGCTACACAATTGTGACTGGTCAGTGATAACAAGTTGCACGGACGTAAATGATGCCTGGGAAAAAATTCAAAACAATGTTCACTGCCATCTTTGATAATATTGCACCAGTTAAAGAGGTTAGGATTAAACGAAGAACTGAACCCTGGATGACTACTGAGATATTAGATAATATGAAATTCAGAGACGAGTTGATAAAAAGATTTAAGGCAGACAGACAGGATATTGCAGCACTAAATGAATTCCAAAGGGTGAGGAACAGAGTGCAGAGGCTTATAAAAGGCGCAAAGGCAAGACACTATTGCTCAAAGATCGAAGAGTACAAGAATAACCATAGAAAGCTCTGGCAACAACTCAAACAGTTGGGGTATATAGCCATAAACCCGTAGATAGATCTAACATAGTTCTAAATGTCGATAACGAGGTATGCCACGAAACAACTAAAGTGGCAAATTGTTTTAATTCATACTACACAACTGTCGCATCAACACTAGTAAGTAAGCTACCAGCTGCATCAAATACCTTTAACACAGACTCTGATAAATTTAAAACATACTATACCAATAAAGGAGTAACTCCAAACAGTTGTCAACTAGTAAGTGTATCTCATGACTTCGTGCAAAAAGAACTAAGCAGGTTAAACCCAATTAAGAGCACCGGCCCAGATAACATCCCGTCTAAATTCCTAAAAGATGGTGCCTCTGAACTGGCAATCCCCATTGCTCACATAATAAATTTGTCCATCACCACTAATACAGTGCCAGATGGGTTCAAGGAGGCCAGAGTTACTCCTATCTTCAAGAAAATAGAAGGTCTGATGTCAGCAATTATAGGCCTGTTAGTATACTCAGTGTAATATCCAAAATTCTAGAGAGGCGGTGTACTGTCAAGTAGTTAAATATCTTAGTGAGAACAACATTCTTCATAGTTACCAATCAGGCTTTAGGAGATCTTACTCAACCGACACCTCCCTAATTAATCTGATGGATTACATGAGAACTGAAATGTCTATAGGGAACCTCATAGGAATGGTAACTTTATACTTACAAAAGGCCTTCGATACTCTCAACCACAATATATTATGTAAGAAACTTCAAGCTATCGGCATAGGTTCCACAGACTGGTTTAAGTCCTATCTTAGCAACAGGAAACACATTGTCAAAATCAACAAAACGGAATCAGAACCACTGCCGATAGCATGTGGAGTTCCCCAAGGTAGTATTCTGGGTCCTTTATTTTTCCTGTGTTATGTAAATGATATGCCCATCAGTGTCAAGTGCAAACTCCTACTGTATGCGGATGACAGTGCTCTGTTAGTGTCAGGTAAAGACCCACATGATATAGCTAATGTATTAACACTGGAACTGGAGTCCTGCAGCAAATGGTTAGTAGACAACAAACTATCGTTACATCTAGGGAAAACAGAAGCCATACTCTTTGGCACGAAATCTAAACTGAGCAGGGTAAATAATTTTAATATCCGGTGTAATGGGGAATCCATCACTTTAGTTTCCTCAGTAAAATATCTGGGAATCCCCTTTGACCCATGCATGTCAGGAGAATTGATAGGGAACAGTGTAGTAAAGAAAGCAAATGCCAGACTGAAGTTCCTCTACAGACAAGCACAGTGTCTACCTACTGAGGCTCGCAGGACCCTATGTCTAGCCCTTATACAATGTCATATGGACTACGCTTGCTCTTCATGGTACTCTGCCTTGACAAAAAAAAAACTGAAAGATAAGCTGCAAATCACTGAGAACAAAATGGTAAGATTCATCCTGGACCTGGGTCCAAGAGAGCATGTAGTCCAGGATGTATTACAACAATTGGATATGCTGAATATTGAAGACAGAGTAAAACAACTTAAATTAAATCAAGTTTATAAAATTGCTCACAAACAGTGTCCAGAATATCTTGCTGCCAATTTTGTCAAGGCTGGGAACCAAAGCAGTCATAGTACTAGGGAGAGAGCACAACTTTGTAGTCCAAGTCAGTGGCCAGGCTTCAAACACCTTTATTGTACAGCAATAAAGGAATGGAACAGACTGCCTGCACATGTCAAAGGCAGTTATAGCATGAGCCAGTTCAAGAAGAGAACCAAAAGGTACCTAATGAATGTAGCGACAAAAAGGGGAGGAGAATGATTTTTATTTTAGTTAACACATGTATATAAATAACTCTTTTACTTATTCCTAGTATACATATATCCTTTATAATATAATGACATATATATCCTACAATGTAAAATTAAGTATAAAAAGGACCCCAATGGAAATAAGTAAACTCTGTCTGACTTTTGGGTTATCCTAGGTTCTCTACACATATGCTGCTATGTATGATAATGTATGTAAATGTATTTGTGTAATAATAACCTATACTTACTTAACTTACTTACACTTAGAAAAATTAAACATTACCACCAATCCAACAACATTCATCTTTGCTAAATATTCAGGGTCTAAAGCCAGCTACAAACAAAAAAGGTACCTTACATCCGAGGACTGCTTACAGAGTCAAATGCTATGTTTGCGGCTTTCACAGGACCCACATAGAGATCACTTGGACAATGAAATATGGATCCCGGGCTACAACCTATACAGGTGTGACAGAGTGAACAGGCAAAAAGGGGGTTGGCCTGTATATCACGAGTCACTTATATGTTCAGAACTACTAAATGCCTCAAATGATGTAGTTGAAGTATTAGCAATAAAGATCGAGAATCAAAACCTGGTCATCGTGGTTGTTACAAGCCCAGATGCAACGTCCCAACAATTCCAGGAACAGCTTCTGAAAATTGACCACTGTCGGGAAAAAATCTTCCAGCTCCTGCCCCCAACATCTTGCTCCTGGGGATTTCAACCTCAGGCACCTAAAATGGGGGAAAGCATTGCAAACAATGTGGTAGCAGAGATAACACCAGGAGGCAGCTCAGATGAAAATTCACACATACATGAACTTTTAAATCTTGCCCCAAAAGTTCACCTTAAACCAGCAAATAGTAGAGCCACAAGATTAGAGAATACGCTGGACTCATCTTCATCCAACAATGATGATCTGATACGAAATGTCATCATATCAAAAACAATATACTCAGATCACAACATAATAGAGGTCCAGACATGCATGCGGGAGCCCAGATCAACAAAATGTGATCAGCCGTGAGGAGCTTTCTCCAAATTCAACTTCAATAACAAAAACATAAGGTGGGACCAAGTAAACCAAGTCCTAAATGATATAAACTGGGAAGATTGCCTAAGCATCACGGATCCCAACCTATGTCTAGAACAAATTAACTCTGTGGTACTTGAGGTTTGCTCAAGGCAAATTCCCTTAAGGAAAAGGAGGAGAAGATGCAAACTAGAAAGAGAGAGGCGCTCCCTATACAGGCGAAGGCACAGAATAACGGAGCGGCTACAGGAGGCCAATATCTCTAAAATACGTAGGGAGACACTAGTCAGAGAAATAGCAAACATCGAATTAAAACTAAAGGAATCAAGAGACACAGGAAGAACTAAGAGCCATAAATGAAATTGAAAGACACCTAAGTATTTCTTTTCCATGCAAAATCAAAGTCGAGAACAACAACCAGTATTGGGCCCCTACTTAACCCTTTGGGGTCGGTGCCGTACTAGTACGTTTTACGAGCAGGGGTTGGTGCCTCTAGTATGCCCCCAAAATTTTAGGCTCAATTTAACAGAAAACGTCTGGTAGGCATACATATGAAAGAATGGGTCTGTGTGGTCAGTGTGCGCAGTATAAAAAAATCCTGCAGTACACACTGCATAATGAGAGAAAAACTCTGACCGTTTTTCGATTAAAACAACGACTTTTCAGTCGATTTTCGTATGGTTTTATTGATGTATTCTCGTTTTCTTGGTCTCATTTGATAGAATGGAAGATATATTACAGAAATAGAAGAAATCAGTTCTAGCAAAATTACTATACTTTTGGAGACGAAACATTGGAATTTGTCGAAAATAGGGCTCAAAGGGGGCAAACCCCGGATCGTAAGTGTCATTCCCCTCCGGAAAGCATAATTTTAGTTTTGATCAAATTTCAAAATTTTTGGTAGGCGTTATGATCGGAAAAAGATTCTCTATCATTTCATAAAAAAATTTAAATTTTTTTTTTCCCAAAAAATTTTCGCCCCCGGAACACTTTCCTGAAGGGCCCCATGGACCCAAAAAGGGGTTTAAAACCCGGAGGGGTCCTACACAGAATGACAGCAAGGGAAATAGGAGTTACTTAAACCCAGTTTTGACTCAGTCTTTGCGAGCCCAAACCAGCTAAAAATTTTGGAAAACCTAAATGATTTTTATGAAGTGTACAAAACTGACAGGGATCCCCTTTCTGACATCATCACGCCCAAAATGACTTGAAAAGGCAATAAATGACATCCCATGCACTCCGCCCCGGGCCCAGACTCATGGAATGTTTTTTCTCAGAACCAAACTATCATGCTTTTAACACCCTATGGAGGGCTGGACAGGATCGTCCGCGCTCTAAAAACAAAGACATAGCCCGCCCCAAAAAGGGGAAATAAAACAATAAAAAGAACTACAGAAATTGGCTAACGCCCCATATCATAAAAATCTTTGAAAGGGTTCAAAGGAAAAAGCCCATCTTGATACCCTAAAATTTGAAACCCCCGGACAGCATGGGTTTGACAGGAGCTCCTTTTGCCCCAACTACTGGACCCTCGACAAGGTCCTGGATGCTCTGAAGATAAACAGAATGCAGATGTTATATACACAGATTTAAAACCTTTGACAAATGTGAATTTGTATTTTTAAAATGCGTGATAAAGGAATAACAGGAAAAGTTGGTAGATGGATCTATTTCCTAACACATAGAACAAAAAAGAGTAGTAGTAAACAGAGAAAGATCTGAGGCAGCCTGTGAAAAGCTCTGTTCCACAAGGCACAGTCGCCCCCCTATTCCTCATCCTCATATCAGACATTGACAGGATAAACCACTTTGTCTTCCTTTCAGATAACCCCCAATCTGTATGACGGTTACCTTGAAAAACCTGCAAGACCAAGCAGACAAAAACCAAATCTTTAAATGGGCTGCAGAAAATAATAAATTCAATGATGAAATTTCAATTACTCAGAAAAGGAAAACGTGAAAATGGGTCTCATGGGTACAAAACTACAACCCACCAAGGCGAAAAACTAATGCCCAAAGGGCCTGGGAGTGATCATGTCAGGGGATCCCCCTTCCCAAGGACCATAACAGTACCCTTTGCATCTCCGAAAAATATGGGATATGAACCTTCAAAACCAGGGATGCCAACCCCTGTTGAACTTTGATCGCTTGTTCTATCTGGGCTGGAATATTGTCTACTGCCTGGGCGGGTGATTGACGAAAATGTGCAGAACCTTCCCCAAAGCAAAGTGCGATAACCACCTCACTCCCAGAACGGCAGATTTCCCCAGCCATTGGCCTCTCTAAAAAGCATGGGGAGGATCATTATTATATACACATGGAAAATTCTTTCGGGGCTTAGTACCAAACTTGCACAAAAAAATCCTCCTGCAAAGCAAAAGACTCGGCAGGCGTGTAACATCCCCAATGAAGAGCAGGGGTGCCCTGCACGTTGAGGACCACAATAAGTGGGCCAAGATTGTTCCCTCCCAGCATACATCAGGATTCCCCGCCCCTGGCTGGCTTTCAGCAGGCACTGGACAGGCACCTCAAGTGGTACCGGATAGCCGGGCTGTGGTTTGACGTTGGACCGTGCGGCCAGCAGTAACAGCCTGGTTGATCAGGCTCTGGTCAACAGGAGGCCTGGTCCAAAACCGGGGGGGCCGGCGGGAATCTAATACCATGCCTTTAAGTTTAAAATAATCCATTTGTCAAGTCCTAGTTATAGAATCACACACTAAATCCTAGTTACAGGCATTGATCCTGATATCCAGCCTATTAAATGACACATGACTCAAGCAGCAACTGTAACTATTACACAGTCAAAGCAAGACATTACTCAGAGCCAACAACAACTTAACTATCATTCAATTACAATGTTGAATCTTGAGCAAACATTGTAAGTGACCTCACAGCACTACTCCAATCCTACAGTCCAATATGTCAATCATCACACTCACTGAGACCTGGCTAAAGCCTGATACTACAGGTGTGTGCTATGCCATCCCAGGTTACAGCCATTCACAACTTTAGGACAGACCAGAGAGGTGGAGACAGCAATACGTATATTATACAGATCAACAGATGTATCAACTCTTACAAGGGATGAACATGGAGGATATATTATAGCTAAATTTAAATCAAAAGACCTGAAAAAACCCCTCACAGTGATAAGCATCTACAGATTACCACAGTCAAACGTCCGCCACTTTAGTGAAAAACTAGGAAACCTAATGAGCGATTCCGCCTTAACAAAGATCATTTGCTGGTCACAGGAGATTTTCAACATAAATCTCTCCATGACCAGGACCCACAGGTTCACTGAATTCACTATAGACAACTGCTTATTACTACCACCAATATCAAACCTACAGAATCTCCGAGAATAGTACCTCGTTACTAGACCACATCTGGACTAACTCAATATCCCCCTCTAAAATCCAGGCATAATCTTACAGAAAACACCACAGACCACTACCCCACCTTTCTCATAACTAACTAGAGCATTTTGCCCCCAAGAAATTTCAAAAGTTACCTTCAGACTGCATAATGAGTCTCAGCTGTTAATAATTTTTATATCATTCATAGACATTAAACTAACTTAATGAATTAGAAACACATTCAGATACTAATAGATATAAAGAACTTCCTTAAAAAAACACACAACCTCATAACAGACATTGCCCCAAAAAACTAAACAGATCTGAGCTAAGCGACTTAACAATCCCTGGCTAACACCCAGCATCCTTAAATCCTGCATAAGCAAAGAGGCACCAATATGAAAAACAATATGAAGGGTCTAATAACAGAACAATCAAACGCTACTCATCAATCCTTACTAGCCTGATAAGAAGGTCCAAAAAATTGTATTGAGAACAGACTCCAGACTGTAAAAGGTGATATGAAAAAGACCTGGAAAACTCTATCTACACTAATTCTAGGAAATAAAAAGATATCCACAGAAAAATACCATCAAATTATCAAAAACAGACAGAACCCCTATCTCACCGACTGAGACAGCAAACAGACAATGTTTCTTCTCCACCATAGGTAAAAATCTAGCGAGTAAAATCCCAGCTCGAACACTGCGTCCAGACCACCTGCCTCCTGCAACACCTGCCCAGATACACTGTTCTAGCTCCTACCAACTCAAGGTGGAGGTCTAAGCTCATAATCAGCACCCTCAAAAAACAAAGCAGGAGACATAAGCAGCTTACCACCCTTTATGTACAAAAAAGCTTCACACGTACTGTCTGTTATAACAACATTATTCAATAAATCCATTGAATCTTCCACCTTCCCATCAATTCTCAAGTAGCTAGAGGGTCTCGATCCACAAAGGAGGTGACCAAAGTGGCTGAACAGTGAGACCAATCTCAAATTTCTCACTGCTTTCTAAAATCTTCGAAAATTAGTTACATAAACAGATCTATTCCTTCTCGTTTCACACAATGTGCTAAACCCCTGTCAATTTAGTTCAGGACTAGCAGGGGAAGCACAGGCGATGCTATAACACACATGGTGGGGTTAGCCATACAACGAGAAGAAGAGTTCCGCTGAATCTTTATGAACCTTCTCATAAAGCATTTGATACAGTCGACCATGTTTATTGCTCACAAAATTAGCGCACTATGGTATTGGGGGCACCCCCCTCAATTACCTAAAGTCGTGCCTTAGCAACAGAAGCCAGTATGTATTGCCACAAATGGAGTGAACTCTTCCACCGACAAATTACAGTCGGTGTCCCTCAAGGTAGTCACTGGGGCCACTCTTATTATCATTTACATAAACGTGACCACCGAATGCATCACAACTACTCAAACCCATTTTATTTGCAAAAAGATGGCTTACAACATATGTCTTCTCTCCTTGCCCACATCCAGTCATACTAGCCAGCACAGTTAATGCCGAATTACAGAAAATAACAACATGGATGACGACAAATAAACTTACTCTCAATACTGACAAGATACTTCATACAGTTTTGGAAACAAAAGAGCTGCAAATGTTCCACTTAACACTAGAATGGTTACCCATCACAAGACTCAAGAGGGGAAAATTCCTAGGAATCACATGACAGTAGTCTTAAGAGGTGGGGCGAGCCGTTATCAAGAGATTTGGAAAGGAAGATTGAAAATTTTTGGAAAAAATGTTTTGTTACAAAAATAGTGCATCATTCAGCAACATTTTGGTGTAATCAGCTTGTATTTATCATCATAATATTCCTAGTATGTTTTTTCCTTAAATGTATTTTTTTTGTTCTTGCTGTCATTAATACATGTTGCCAATTAGTGTTTTTAGTTTTATCTCTGCAAAAAATTAAAATTTTATGATTATTTCATTAAAAAAAGCACTCTGCATAGCAACATCTCTGATGCCTCCATTCAAGTGCAGGGACTCATAGCTTCTCAGTGGCTTCTGGGGTCTCAACAAATTCTTTGAGATTTAGCGTACCATATCCATAGAGTTTCACAGAAAAAAAATGTGTCAGAAATAAGTTATTGACATTGTTTGTAATGTTTTGCGAAAGAGTATTAATAGGATTGTCATGATTTTTTTCACTGCACATTATTGAGTAATGATGGCTCTACAACCACCTTGAAGGATTTCAGATATCTTTTACAGCTTTGTTTTTATTGATTTTTTCCCACAAAATAATGGCAAAAACAAAATCTACTAACTTCAACATTTTTATAATGAATATACTGACATTTTGCTAAAGTTGGGTCAACATATGTAGCCTTTATCTTTAATCTGATGTTAACTAGAGCATTGCCCTCTTCCCAATTTTGTGAAATTTACTTTTTTGAGCCATAAATTTGGCACATTTTATTTTTTCTATCTAACCTAAAGGCAAAAATAATAACAAAGAGAGACAGTAGGTTTTTAAAGCTGTATAAATCACTGTAAAAATCTCATTGAAATTAGACCAAAATAAAGAAAAAAACGTGAATTCATTGTTCTCCCTTAAATTCCAAACTCATATACAACAAATTTCAAGAAAATCTCAAAGACAGTAGGTATATTATCTAAGATACACGCTATCATGTGCCACAACCAGCTCTCATTACTATCATTCTCTTATCTACCCTTATCTCACCTATGGAATCAGTGCATGGGGCTCAGCAACATTAAATCACCTTGAGCCACTCATAACCCAACAAAGGCTGCAGTCAGGATGATAACAAATTCCCCTCCCTAGACAACATACTCCACCTATATTCAGAACATTAAAACTACTCCGTAAAAAATATTCACACCTATTCATGTGCCATCTACATACAGTAGACTTTCATTTAGCACGACTTTATGTTGCTCGTTTGGGTATTACGCGATTGAAGAATTCTTGGCATTTTTATCTAACACGGCGTAGAAAACCCATATTCTGGAGGTCGCTGGAGGAAAAATTTTGAGCGTGCGGTCCTGCCTGCTGGTAGGTAAGTCTTGACTGACTTGCAGATGTTTTGACTGACTTACTGAATGACTTGAAGGCTGACTTACTAAGATGACAGTGGCTCACTGAATGACTGACTGACTTACTTTAGATAAGCTTGACTAAACTTACTGAATGACTTGACTGACTTACTGAATGAGCTTGACTGACTTACTGGGTAACGAGCTGGCTCAGACAAGCCTGACCTTACTGAGACCAAGCAGCTGGCTTACTGGAGCCAACGACTGGCTTACTGAGTAACGGCTGACTTACTGGGCCAGCTTGCAGCTGACTTACTGAATGACTTGACTGACTTACTAGGACCAGCTTGACTGACACTGAATGACTTGACCAACCACTGAATGGCAGCTGACTTACTGAATGACTTGACTGACTTACTGAATGACTTGACGACTTACTGAATGACTTGACTGACTTACTGGGCTAACCCGACGGCTACTGGGCCAACGGCTGACTTACTGGACCAAGCGACACTGACTGCTGAATGACTTGACTGGCTTACTGGGCCAGCTTGACTGACTTTGCAGATGACTTGACTGACTTACTGAATGACCTTGACTGACTTACACTGAATGACTTGACTGACTTACTGAATGGCTTGACTGACTTACTGGGCTAACGACTGACTTACTGGGTAACCCCACGACTGACTTACTGAATACAACGGCGACTTACTGGAATAGCTTGACTGACTGACTTACTGAATGAATGACTTGACTGACTGACTTACTGAATGAATGACTTGACTGACTGACTTACTGAATGAGGTGAGCTTGACTGACTGACTTACTGAATAGACCAACGGCCAACTGACTTACTGGGCAACGGCTGACGGCTTACTGGAACAACGGCTGACTGACTTACTGGGCCAACGGCTGGCTACAGATAACCCGGCTGGCGGCTACTGGGTAACCCGGCGGCTGACTTACTGAATGGCTTGACGGCGAGCTTACCACAGACTGACTTGACTGGCTGACTTACTGAATAACCACGGCTGACTGACTTACTGAATGACTTGACGACTGACTTACTGAATATCTTGACTAACACTGAATGTCCTGACTGACTTACTGAATGACTTGACTGATGACTTAATGAATGACTTGACCATTCAAGCTTTATGAATGACTTGACTGACTGACTTACTGAATGATACTGAATGACAACGGCTTACTGAATGGACTGACTTACTGAATGATACTGAATGACAACTGACTTGCTGAATGGACTGACTTACTGAATAACGTAAAGTTAGAGACCTCCCAGTACCAACCATAAACAGTTCAGAATCTCTCTCTACTATCCACCTCCATGAAGTGGGGCCACAGCATAACTCTCCCACTCTCTTCAATCATCCTGACATCAGCACCCACAATTTGGGTAAATGCTATTATTTCTGTTACATTTGTAGTCTTAAGCAGTAAAAACAACATGATCACGATAATGAACAACAATTACATATTCTCTTTTTATATTGTAAGATCTGTTGGTGAAAAAACTTGTTTTGGCTTTTTGGGGACTCTCAGGACTGTAACCTATTTTCCATAAGTTATTTAAATTATCTAACACGATTTTACCTAACACGATGTTTTCGGGACCGTAACTACCGTGCGTGAGGGTCTACTGTACATATCCGCTCTACATCACTTAATATCAACCTCGCTCAAAATTCTCCTTAACAACTTTTTAATAGGTCCTACGACCATGACACAAGACACAGATCACTATTTGACATGCAGGTCCATACTAACCCAATGTGTAAAGACTACACTTAGACATAAGGGCCCCAAGTCTGGAATTCATTACCAGTAAATATTAAGTTAACCTTGTCCGAAAATCAATTCAAGACTCTTCTCAAAAATCACCTACTCACACCACCTGCTTCTCATACTGTAATAAAGCTTTCAAACCCAATGTTATTATTTTACTTAGATAATCTCAATTTATATATCATCACTCCTTAACACTTGTTTCAATATCATATCATCATATTGTTCATTTAAATATTATAGTACTCCATCATTTTGTTAATAGAAATAAAATATATAACTAGAAGAAACTCAATAAATTTCTAGTATTGTTATTATACTGTTAATGCCATCAACATATTGTAACTTGAATTAAAATATACAACTAAACTAACTCAACCAATTTCTCTTGTATTGTCTTTTATTGTATGTATAATCAGATTGAAATTTAAATAATAGAACTAGAATAAACTCAATCAATTCTCTACCATTAAGTGCTTTGAATAAGTCTTAGGATGAAGCTGCCCAATGCCATGGCATGTAGAGTGGCTCCTCCTTGCATTACAGTTTATAATTGTAACTACTGTGCTCATGCCACACTTGTAACATGCATTGAAATAAAATATTATTATTATTATTATTATTATTACTACAATGAATAAATTGAAAATGGGGTAAATGTTAGTAAAATCACCAATTTTTTAGAAAATTAGAACATAAATGAAGTATACCATGAGCATTGTCAGAATCTGACTCTCCCAGTATTAATTTGATGCCCTGGCAAATTAACTCACTCAATTTCATTTATTTAAAAGAAAAAAAAAAAACTTGATAAGAAATAATAAAAGAAATATCACATTGTAAGATAGGTTAGCTTAGGTTGGGTTATGGTTAGTTAGAGGTAAGTTAGGTCTGACTAGATTGTTACGTTATATTAGAAAGCTATGTTAATTCATGTTTGGGTGTGTTAATTTGGGTAGGATCATTTTAAGTTAGGATAGGTTTAATCTGCAGCCTCTCTTCGCGATGTACAGTGGACGGTAACGAACAAAATTCATTTTCAGAAGCCTGCTCAAGTGCCATTACCAAGCGAATTTACTCCTTAAGAAATAATGTCAAGTGGGTTAGTCCACACCAGACCCCCAAAATACACTTACAAAAGCATACAATATTATACTTACATGGTATGCGATTTTCGGGGTGTTAGCGCTCAGGGGTCCACTGTACAGTGGACCCCTCATGTCCAATTTAATCCGTTCCAGGGACTTGTTCTTAACCGTGAAATGTTCGAGAAAGGCGATTTAATTTTTCCCATAAGAAATAATGGAAATACAATTAATCCGTTCCAGAAATCCAAAATATATACAAAATATTATATTTTAAATAAAATTAAGCTCTACATGAACAAAAACATTAAATACTACAGTGTACTACTAAAAGTATTAGTAAATAAATGCAAGTCTTTTACTTACCATTATTGAAGATTGTTGATGGCATATGGAAGGAGGGTAGGAGGAGGAGGGAGGGGTTGAGTGTTTGGAGGGAATCCCTTCCAGAAGGACTTCAGTACCAAAGCCCTATCTAGGTTACTTCTTTTCTTTGTCTTTAATCCCACTAGGACCAACTGGGGTTACTGGACACTTTAACAAATAACTTCCACAGTCCTCTGTTTCTGGCGCCTTTTCAACATGTTCCTGAAGGACATTGTTTGGTCACTGAACATGCTGCTGGTATGGCTTGTTTGAGCTTGTTCAGGGTGGTATTTTTCCAACAAAACTTTGCAATCTATTCCACATTGTACACATCTCCTTAATCTCTGAAGAAGGCACCTTCTGGCCTCTTCTCTCCTTCTCCCGTGAATCAATAGCCTCAAATCTGGTCTGATGCTCTTCCATTTCCAGCTCTTCACAGCTCTTGAGTTGTTTAAGCTCTCTACCCTGTGTCCACTAGCTCTTCCACATCATCGCCACTCCTCCAACCCCACATGGACTTGCCCAATTCCACAATACAGTCCCACAACAGGCACAGGGTCATGGGTCAGGGTCAGCCTCAAACCCTTAAATCCCTCTGTTGGACACAACAGCCCTGGTCTCCAAGCAGAGTTCAAAGTCCTCAAGTCCTCCCTCCCAAGCCCAACACTTACAAGGCCTATGCAGCTGTAGATATTGAAATGATTCTTCAGAACTCTCTAAGGGTCAATTCACATCGAGGAATGCATTTTCAAAGCACTTTTCAAACACTGCTTTTGTGTAGAGTTTTGAAGTTACAGATGACCTGCTGAGTCCATGGGCTGGAGAGGGAGTGGTGTTAGAAGGCAGAACTTCAGTTTATAAATTTGAAGTCTTCACACAGTGTAGGTCTTCCATGTTTTGAGTTCTTGAAGGGCATTGTCCAGCAACAGGAGGCACTTTTTGTCAGAGCCCACTTCATAGGTATTTTTTCTCACACTGGGGCCAAACACTTCATGGATCAGTCACTGAAGGTTAACTGTGACCCATACATTCCCTATTAAACTCTCCATAAGACACACAATCTACTTTTAAGCATTGTGTCTCTTGAACACTCTGGGATTTTCTGAGTGATACACTAGTAAAAGGCTTTAATTTAAATCTGGCATTACTACACATCATGAGAGTTAGCCTGTCTTTCATAGGCTTGTGTCTGTGGTGCACTTTTCCTCCCTGAGTAATGTAACATGTAGGTCCGCAATTGGGCATTTTCTTCCAAAACGGAGCCTGTTTCGTCACAATTGAACTTGTTCAGGTTTCAATTTTCAGTCTTTATGTGGTCCTGAAACTCCTTTATAGATTTTTCAGCTGCATGTTTGTCTGAACTGGCAGCCTCACCATGCAACACCACATTATGTATGCTACTACGATGTTTCGTCTCAAACCAGCCTTTGCTGGCTTTAAGTCACTACCATTACAATCAGCACTGGTGCAGGCATTTCTTTGAATCGGCATACCATAGTTCCTTGCCTTTTCACAAATAATTGACTCAGACACTATCACCCGCCCTAACTCTTTATCCTTAGTCACACCAGCAACAACTTTTCAATCTCTTCGATTGGTCTGTTTTGGCTACTTTACAGTAACACCTTTTGCAACATCAGCTTGCTTAATTTCTTCCTTCTTAAGCAGGATACGAGCGATAGTTGACCTGTTTGCCATATGTCCTGGCAAGATCACACAATCGCACACCACTCTCGTATTTTTGTATTATTTCCTTCTTCATTTCTACGGTGTTTCTCCCTCACTTTTATCAGCCCAGAGGTACCACTAGGAACTTTCTTGGGACCCATGGTAGCAGCTTATTCACAGTCACTGCGTAATGAACAAACTCCAAAGAATTTTAATTAAGTGTGAAATGTCTGTGGAAGCGTGCAGGGTATTGTTCTCTCGAGTGTAAACAACGCCGGGACTGGCTCTCCCACGCCTGCGCTGTGAGGCACCCAGCGCCTGGGCAGGCAGGTCACGAACCGTATTCGTTAGGCTACGCGATAATTTGTTCGCATGGCGATTTGAATTTTTGTACTAATGACGATTTGTTCGACTGCCGAGCAGTCGAATAGCGGGGTCCACTGTACTTGTTTCTGTGTCGGACTGACCAGTATGCATACCTAAATAATGTATATTAGAGCAGATTTCCTCTATTTTGTTCATTACAATGCAGTGGACCTCGAAAAATCAAACATAATCCATTCAGGAGCTTGTTCTTAACTCAAAATGTTAGAAAATGGAATCAATATTTCCTGCAAGAAATAATGGAAATACAATTAATCCGTTCCTGCTGTCAGAGCGACAAAATAGTACTTCACTATGATGCTATTATCAACTAGACTGGCTTATTTATCTATCACAATTCATCTAATATGACAAACAATATAAATAACAAAAACCTGATATACACTCTAGTATGAATAAAATATGTATGTCATTACGAATGTATTTAGCGGGGGAGGACGGTGGTGTGAGCATTTCTTGGTCCAGCTATAAAACATCTTCCCATTTCTTTCCTTCTTCAAGCTGTGTTGAAGTATAAGAAAGCAGAGTTCATAATGCTAACTGCATTAGATCACTTCTTTCAATCCGGCTACCTGTGGTGAACAGAACCATTCCACTGTCAGGCAGTGGCAAGCAGCAACTGGTTTGTTTCCTTTCCCAAACCTTCTACACTCTCATTCATTTATTCATTTTAATCTTTGTTTACTCACCTCTCACTCTACCCAAGACTGCCTCACCACCACCACTGCCTCTCATCACCACTGCCTCATCGCCACTGCCTCAACCAATGAACAAACACCACTGCCTCTCACCATCACTGCCTCTTCCTCTCACCACCACTGCCTCCCACCACCACTGCCTCCCACCACCACTGCCTCCCACCACCACTGCCTCCCACCACCACCTCCACCACCACTGCCTCTCACCACCACTGCCTCCAGCCAATGGTAAAACTCCAAACACAAATAAATTAATTGTGAAATGTTTGGAAGAGCAAACAGGGTAATGTTCTGAAGAAGGATAAGCAAAGAGAAGCTAGACGACTCACGAAGCGCCTGGGCAGACAGAGTCTGAGTGTTTGCCTTCGATTGGCGGAAAGTGTTCACCTTCAGATTGTTCGATTGCCGGGCGTTCGATTTCAGGGTCCACTGTATACAGTACACTACTATATAAACATATAAAAATATACTAAAAATTTTATAAATTGTGCAAAAAGGGAACATTAAAACAATACAAAAAATTTTTGAAAAAACCCACTACTATTATAATATGCTCCTCATTTGTGACGAATTTGTTTACCGGCGTGGTCTTACAAACAGAACTCCCTCGTTAAACGAGGAGGCTGTTTTGGGTTGGGGTAAGTTTAGGGTAGGTTGGGTCAGATTAGGCTGTCCTGTTAGGGTTTGGAGTAAGTCATGTTAGGTAATGCTAGGTTAGGTTAAATCATGTTAGATTAGGTTGTCATTTTTGGTTACATTACCTAAGTCATGGGTTTCGTTAAACCATATTAAAATAGGTTAGGGTTGGGCCCTTTGGGGAGCTTGTTTGGGAAGGTTAGGTTGAGTCATATTTTTAGATTTAAGTAGGTTAGATATCAAAACAATGAAAATGAAAATGTTTATTTCCTTGGAAAAACCCTTTCAATTTTGGTTTTCATATTATAAAAAATTTTTAAAAAAAAGCCACTAACATGCCTAGGCATTTTTTCCCAAAATATCAAACCTCTATAATTTTCATAAAAACTAATTCCCGAGTGAAAATGGCCCCGAAGTGAAAATGGCCAAGTGAAAATAAGAAGTGAAAATGGCCAAAATGAAAATGGCCAGAAGGGGAAAATGGCCAAAGTGAAAATGGCAAAATGAAAATGGCCAGAAGTGAAGGGAAAAAGGCCAAGTGAAAATGGGGGGAAAAAGGAGAAGGGAAAAAAGAAGTGAAAATGGCCAAGTGAAAAAGGCCAGAAAAAATGGAAATAAAAGGGCCCGAAGTGAAAATGGCCAAAAATGGGAAAAAGGCCAGAAGTCAAATTATCAAACTGTTGAAAGTGAAAATAACGGGGGTTATCACAAACATACTTTCCCTTTTTTAAACTATAAATAGGGAATTAATTTCATACTTTAAAAAAAGCTTTTGCTATACACCAGCATTATATGTAGCATTACTAACATACCTAGATCCCTTAATTACCTTTTCCCGTGTGTAAAAACACCTACCTTAAACCTATTTTCCCCACCCAGTGTCCCTGGAAAAAAACATTTCTGGGTTTTTTATGGAAAAAATAACATTAATTAATCATATAACGTTAGTATTTCTTCAGATTAACTTGAGGGTTCGTGAACAATAACTCAAGGGTGTGGCTTATTTTCCCTTTAAATACTGCACTTCTCTTCCCCAGGATGA